>JABWIB010000191.1:25471-43744 GCA_016617825.1 Platyplectrum ornatum | reverse complement strand
TATATATATATATATATACATACAGTATATACTCGAGTATAAGCCGACCCGAATATAAGCTGACGTACCTAATTTCACCTAAAAAAAACTGGAGATAACTTATTGACATCGTACAGGACAATGACTCGAGTATAAGCCGAGGGGGGTCATAAACTAGGCTTATACTGGAGTATATTATATATATATATATATATATATATATATATATATATATATATACTAGTATTAATAATATTGGAAATAGTAATAATAATAATGTTGGTAGTAGTATCGGTAATAATATTGGTAGTAGTATCTGTAGTAATAATATTGATACTAGTAGTAATAATATTGGTAGTAGTAATAGTGGTCACACTTGTATGTCAGTGTAGAGGTTTTAGCAGTATGAATGTCAGTTTTTCTTTATAGAGCTGTACAGAGGTGAGTAGTCCTATAACAGCAATACCTGGCAGTGTGGTAGCAGCACAGCCTTAGACTGGAGATGGTGTTCAAATCCTGGCCATGCCAGGAAAACTAAAAATGATAGCAGCACATATAATAGTCACTGAAATTAAGGAGTTAAATTCAGCACTGTACGTGCTAATATAATGTCCCGTGAGGGTCACACTGGGTAAACGCAGGCTTAGGGATGGGGATAAAGGGACTGGAAGAAGGGAGAACCAGAAGGAAAATGAGGACAAGAGGAGGAAGGGACCACTACCCAGGGAGGCCACAAACAGAGCAAATAACAAGGCAGGCAAATTTACAAAGGCACAGGTCCTGAGCAGGCAGCTGAACTCTATAACGTGCATTTGCCAGTCTATTTAGAAGGCTGGCATTGCTCCCTGTGCCAGGGGGGCTGAGAGAGTCCTGGCTGCCTAGTAGTCAGAATATATGGCCACTGACCACCAATGATCGTGCTCCTAGTGACTGTCAGAATGGAGGATGTGAACCTCATTTTTTCATTCTCTGCGTTGAGGCCTCTTGATTCTGAAGAGCTCTCTCAGTGTAATTCTTGCCCAAATTAGCCCTAAATTATTCACACTGACAAACCACACTACAATTTATTTTACTATTGGACTTGTACCATGACTGTCGTATTTGCGTAAGAGACTATAACATTTGCTGTGTCCTGTTGCACATAATATGTCCTCACTATAGTTTTTTGCCATTATTTTTGAATGATGTGATTACATTCAATCGACAAATAAATAAAATGCATCAGAAATAATAATCTTAAATGTGTTAATGTTACCTTCAGATTTTATGATCCGGGTCCTCCTTAACCCCTTCCCACTCTAGGGACTATCAGGGACTATCAGAACTCTTCCTGCCACATCTCCATGCTGCACTGTGCTTCACCAGCAACTGCAATCCTCCTGCCTCACTTGATCCATATGCAGCTGTGCCTGCAGAACCTGATGAGTGCCTATCCCTGCAATGCAAAGACAAGACACAACCCTGGAGCTTCCTGTGCTTAGTAATAAACTGTTTCCCTAATACCCCCACCCTGCCATCATCTGTCCTTCACTTACTCTCTACTCTGTTTCATTTTCACTAGACTGCTACTGAGCGCCTACTTTCTTTACTTCAAGTTTATGCTCCGTTCCTTCAGCTCTGCCCTCATCATCGCCAAACAAACCTTCTTCAAAACTCTCATAGTTTCCCAATCCTCCAACTCCTGATGTCTATTTGCTACCTTCAACAGTCTTCTCTCCCCTCTCCACCATCTCTGCCTCCAATTTCACCACCTTTTTCAAATCCAAAATGTACTCAATTAGACAATCCATCCCCATTTCTGTCACCACGCACCTCAACCCCTCCTCTCCCCCTCCACACTCCCACCACTTTCCACCTTCATCTCCACCTCACCTCACCTCCTCCGCTCTCTCACCACCTGCTCACATCTTGCACACATTGTTAACCTTTCCTTCTCCACAAGAACCCTCCCCTCTTATTTTAAACATGCGCTCATCTCCCCCATTCTCAAGAAACCAAACCTCAATCACCCTCCCTTCTAACTATCTCCCTTCTCCCTTTTGCCTCCACGCTTTGTCTACAACTGCTTCATTACCCACCTCACAGACAACCACATCCTGGGTTCAGTCCCCTCCACTCTACAGAAACTGGCCTCCGTAATGACCCCCAGCTCCTCTTCCCCCACTACTCCTCTTTCAGTTGGTGTCCCTCAGGGCTCTGTACTCTGCCCCCTTCTCTTCTACCTCTACATCACCTCTCTTGGCACCCTCATTAGCTCCTATGGTTTTCAATACCACCTCTACACAGATGATACACAAATCTACCTCTCCTCCCTGACCTTTCCCCCCCACTCCTTTCCATGGTTTCAGACTGCCTTTCTTCCATCTCTGCCTGGACTCTCTCCTCCCTACCCCAATTTCTTCTGTACTGTCCTCCCCCTCCCTTAGGGTAAGCTCTCACGAGCAGGGACCTCCTTCCTCCTGTTAACTCATCCCCCCTGTATTTATCCATTGTAATACATTATACACATCCCAACCTTTTAGTTATTATTCTGTGCACTACTATGTATGTATTACATGTTTGTTACTGAATGCTGTGGCATTGTAACCCATGCTGTATATGATCTCATGTCTGTTATTGTTTTGTATACCATTACACTGTACCACATGTTATGTATGTACTTTCACTATGTACAGTGCTGCAGAAACTATGTGGCGCCTTATAAATAAACATTAATAATAATAATAATAATAATAATGTCTCTGATCTATTCCATAACATTTGACAAGCAGCTCACGGAAGTTGTGTGCTGTTAGAAGTCTGGATGTGGTCCATTATTATTAATTAATGTCTTAATAATATTAAATGTAGATATATACATAGTATGATAAGGAAGGTGTAAATCCATTTTGTGTGGGTAATATACAAATGCTGCACAATACTTTTTATGACATTTTAGTGTTCATTATATTTTAGCTTTAGAACAGTACAATTTCCGTCTGCATGGCTGGATTTTTGTCAGCCATTCAATATTTAAGGATGTTTCATTGAAATGTTCTCATCCTCTACCAATGTGCAATAAGTTTTAAAAGGATCTATACAATCTATGGCAGTTTTACAATGTACTTAATGACTAAAACTGCATAACATTGTTAATAGATTTCAATTCAAATACTGTCACTTTGAAACTGTCACTTAGCTATTTTGATCATTTACATGCCTTTGTAAATTGTGTATTAAGATTAATAAATGCCATTTGCTCTACATAAAACCTCTCATTTCAGCATCACACAGTGCTTTACAAATATACAACTATATTTTGCCTTCTGAGCTAAAGACTAAAGTTATATTTCTACTATGTTTATCCTTCACATGCCATAGACACCGTAACATTTACTAGAGACATTTTAGCACTGTTTTTGTCATATATATTTCCTACAGAATATACAGGGGTTGATTTAGGGCCATATAAAAATAGTGGCAAATTGAAATAATTTGCAGCTGAACAAACTATGTGCAAAAGTGAAATTATATTCCATAGACAATATACATAGACAATCATTGAGTGACATCATTGTTATTCTAACAGACATTCTTTAGTATGTAATATGAATGTGAGAGCTACAGTCTGACTGGTTGCTATGGCCAACATCTATGCAACAATATCTCTGGTTGTTATGGCCAACATCTATGCAACAATATTCCACTATTTCTTATCTTTGTGCTAGGAAGTGACAAAGGATATAAAATTGTTGCTGTGCATGGATATTTTTTTTCTAAATAAAAACTATTTTTTTCAAATCTTAATAAAAAAAATCAATTTACAGAAAACACTACAGCAAACTACCCCCTACTCATGCAACGTATATTATTATGTAACTATAACAAGCTTTGACTGTATTGTATGCACCTTTGGATAACAAGTAGTCTCTCTGTGTTTTGTGCTGTGAGCGATATGGAATACATGTCAATTTGAATGCCCCTCTGGATCATGCACTATAAGTTCTGACAGCTACAGCTCGTTGGACACTCTGGCCTGAATTTACTAAGCAGGGAGATTGAAAAGTGGGAATGTTGTCCATAGCAACCAATAAGATGCAGTATGTAAAATGAAACTGAGAGCTAGAATTTGATTGGTTGCTATGGGCAACATCCCCACTTTTCCAATCCTACAGTTTATTAAATTTAAGCCCAAATCTAGCTCACACAGGAGGGTTAGGCTGCAAAAAGATCTTTATCCTACTTTGGTACAACAATATCCTATACGCAAGCATTTTTGTGAACTGGTATCACTACTCATAACCAGTCTATCAAGACCTGTAACGTGGTCCGGCAACTAAGAATCTTAGACAAAGAACTTATACACTGGAGCCCACATAAGATTATATAAGTGTCATCTGTGACTTGTTGAAAGACCCACTTGTGCTTTTCTACATTCATATAATTTACATTAAATGTGCCTTTAATTATCTGCTTTATTCTTTTCAAAGAGTAAATACTATATGGGTAAATAAAGTTCTTCTAAGCATCACTTTTACAATACCTTCTAAATGTAAATTTATTTAGCACACAAAACAATGAAATCCAAATGAAACCAACTATTATATAATAATAATTATATAATAATAATACAAGCCCATTTTAGTTTGCCCTAAGCCTTTCCTTGAATTAATCTGTAATTTGAAGTATTGACATTAAAAAGGCCAGTGTAACATATTTGATGTGAATTTTACTATTCGTGTGTAAAAATTTTACAATACCTGCAATGTTAACTTGAAATGGAAATTAAATAGACATATAACATCAACAATGAGTCATTCATGTATCCAGTCATAACTGGCAGTGCAGATCTAAAAGCATGTGGTGATTTACGCAAGAAATCATCACACCATATTAAATAATGACAGCAGTTTTCAGAATCAGCAATGGAAAAGTTAGGTTATGACTGTTACAATTTTAGCACACAAAGATATCCTTACAATTTGCACAATGAAATTGAGCCTGGGTGATGTTCATTAATACTTTTCTGTATTACACAACCCTATTGAAATAATACTTAAAACAACTTTTAAGAGTTTTTTTTATTGTACAATAGTTCCACACTTTAACTCTTTTATTATTTTTTCCACTGTTATATTTCGTCAGTTATCCAACACAGATCACAGCGAACACAAATGAGGTCTAAAGTTTGAGTCACAGAGGACCACAGCTCCACATAAAGACAAATCTTCAATGTTGTGTTGACCTGCCGGGAAAAGAGACAAAGATAAACAGCACACAAACATGTACCTGCAATGCACTGCCTATTAAATATTAACGGCTTCATTTACATTTACTTAAACTGAGCAGCCGCAGATGGTTTTTCTGCCACTGCTTTTTAGCGTTGCTGTCATGAAAAGAAGCCGATAAATCATGCGTCTAGAATGACAATGAAGCAATCTCAATCTCCGATCTACGATGACCTGAAGATGATCGCTCATCAGTCTCGAAACATGATTGTAACATGACATTCTGAGTCACATACTCCACTCTTTCCATGTCTTTCAATGTAAACACTTCAGAACATAAATAAATTAAGTCTTCCTGTCAATCACATTCTTAAACTGAAGCTGAAGTAGAAAAGGACGGATGGATGGATGGATGGTGTACAGCACTGAGAAGATGGAATAGTGATCTTTTTTCTTAAATATATTCATATATTTATTCTTCTTTTTCTTGGTGAGGTTATATCCTTCTCCCTTCCTTGAAGTCTATTTCAATAGAGTGGTACGTGTCAGCCATCAGAAACTGGTGGAGTCACCCAGCCATACTTCTCATGGGTCTTCACCAAACTCTTAAATGTTGCTTCTGCTTCCTTGCGGCTAAAGGCCTTTTTAGACTTTCCAGCTTTCCTACATATACGACCCTATGGGTAAAATAAGATGGAATTAATATTCATAAATATATAACATGCTTATCATAATAAACATCTCTTATATATAAGTTATAAACTTATGAGTACAATGTTTCCAGGAACTCAATCAATTAAGTTGCAATCAACACTATTATATAGTAACTATACAACTGTGATAATATTAGAAATCCTATTCTATCCTATAACAAAGTGTTATCTATGTTTTGTTTTAAAAACAGACAAGAAGGCTCAACCCAGCTATGCTCCAATAATATTAAATAATTGCTATAATCCTCAGCTTATTTTCTTAGCTGTGTGAAAGACTTATCAAGTCTTGATAATAGAGTACTTGACGTTTTTTATTCTAAGTAATAATATCAGTTTTTTTCTATTCTAGTGATGGGTTTCACAACTCCTGGTGCCAAATTGACATGGTGAAAAGAAATTTGGACCTGGTGAAGGTCAGTGGGCATGGGGAAGAGAGGAGAATTAGCCACAGCAGATTATCCACGAGGGATGACACAGTTGACGTCCCTCTGTGGCCACTTTTCCCATTTTCAACATTGCTCTTTTAAGAGAGAAAGTCACCTCTACAGAGCATCATAAATATACTGTATATGTATATGCTTGTAATGAATTATGAGTTATGAATCTGATTGTAATTTAGTGCTATATATCCACATCCTTTCCAAATAAAGTAATTATCATCAGGATATTACTAANGTCTTGCACCACTTGTTTATTATCAACAGGATTAACGTTTGCTAAGCATAACACTGTAAAATGTATTATTATTTTTATTACTTAATTGACATTAGAAAATACATAAAATGTACACAAAGTATGTTGTGTTTCTATACTAATGATTAACAACAATACTCTCCTGAAACAAACTAAAAGGGCTAGATTTACTAAATTGCAGAAAAAGAAGTGGTGCTCATAGAAACCAGTCATATTTAGTTGACACTATTATGTAAAAGGAAAGTGAGAGCTAGAATCTAATTGGTTGCTATGGGCAACGTCGACTTTTTTTGTAGTTTAGTAAATCTAGTCCTTCACATATGACAAGGTTTTGAGCTAATACATACATATAACGACAATACATAGATTTGGTTCTGTTTTAACAACAATATAACTTCTAGGAGAAACAAAGATGGAAACATGTGTGGGACCAAGGGTGTGTAGCACTGTCACTGCACTGTAACAAGTTCCTATGGGTGAGCGGGCTTGATGACACTGCATGACATTGGTAACAATCGGGCTGAGGTAGTGATTTGCATCAGGGCTTGAAGTGGGGATTCTATAGTGCCGGTATGGCGCTAAGCCCCGCCCCTTACATAAGCCCCGCCCTCTCCAGACCAGCAGTTTTTCAACTAACATTCCCCCTACAGTGCTGAGGGGGCGGAGCTTAGGAAAGGGGGCGTGGCTTCCCACTTCGAGCCCTGATTTGCATTATATCACTGCCTCAGCCTACGTCTCGGGATTTTTGCCAACTCTACCGGGATACCGGGAGAAATGCAGGAAATTTTGGCATCTTCCTGTCATTCATAGAAATACCAACCAGAAATACCAATTTCTAACCAGAATGCTATTGGGTGTTTAAAATGAGAAAATGTGACCATATTCTTAAGCCATAAACTAAAGCAATAATCGCTCCCAGCAAGAGAGGGCGATAAAGAGGCTGTCTTTTCCCTAGAGAAAGGCTCTGATATTGGTCCCGAACAGCACTTCCTGCTGTAAACTAGAATCATTGTACATAATAAATAAAATTTCCTTTCCTGGGGAGTGGAGCTTGATCATAGCTAAGTCAACAAGAAGTAGATTTAGTTACTCACAATGTGGGGTTAAGAGTAACTGGTCAAAAGCACTTTTCCGTGCATCAAAAAATATATTTAACTCCGCTATCTTTTTTCAGTAATGCTTTGA
Organism: Platyplectrum ornatum; assembly: GCA_016617825.1. Classification (NCBI taxonomy): domain Eukaryota; kingdom Metazoa; phylum Chordata; class Amphibia; order Anura; family Limnodynastidae; genus Platyplectrum; species Platyplectrum ornatum. The sequence continues at coordinate 35,967 of JABWIB010000191.1, read as the reverse complement.
TCCCATCCATCCTAAAAATGACACAGTGTTTCTTTGAAGAGATTTAGGAAGAAACAGTTGGAGATAACCATACCTGAAGGATGTCTGTGATCCTAAATATATATTATTCATTTAAGGATGATGACTGCATATATTCATATTAATTATTCTCAAAGTGTGAAAATGGAAAACAGATCTGCTGCAAATCAAATTCATATTCATTCTAAATTATGGAAAAACAGACCAGCTACATCAAAAGGAGTATCCAGTCTTTGGAGCAAACATTTAGGTGCAATCTGCAATCACTTGTGATAACATCACATAATACTTTGTTCATATTACATGCAGGAAGTCTGCGTTTTCATGAAATCGCCAGGTTTCATGATAGCCCTGGTATTCTGTAGGTAGTTTGAACAGGATTTGTTTGCAAACCCTAAGTTTTTAACCCNGGGAAAAAGAAGGAACTCCTGGGTCAACACTGTGCAGTGTGAACGGGACATGCAGTCTTGCACAGGGTATTAGACAGCAATCTTATTAGTGGCAAAAATTTGCAGAGCTTCCCTGCATGTAGGTTCCATTTAGTGCTGGTTTCAGCTTGATAACTGGTTTCCCATTTTATTTTGTTACATGTCATTATGTTACATGTCACATGTTACATGGGGGTTGAAAAAATGTAGAATTCTGATTCAGCCTATATGGACCAGACCAGAGACTTACAAACTGCAGTCCAGATGTTAGCAATTACTAAGCTGATGCTAGCGGAGACTATGGAATAATAATCACTTGGTACAATGTTGGTAGTGTGTGCACAGTCCATGTACAGATATCTGTACAGTGCAGACGGTTAGATGAGTTGATGATCTCAGATCTCTGATAATAGTTGGGACTTAGTAATTGGCAAGTGTCAATGAAATTGTACGATCCACTGCATGTATGATTGCATAGGTGGTGTCTACCTGGCTTTACACTTATTAACACATAAGCAAATGCTATTTATTCAGAATATGACATATGTATCTCGCCCACATGGGAAACTATTGTCTGAGGATTTACAAGAGAGCTTTGGTAAAAGTGTAAAAACTTAAACCACATTTAGATCTTCTTCTTTTCCAACCAAAATAAGCAGATGCCCTAGAAAAATACTGATATAACATCCCTCAGCCTGGAAGAAAAATAGGTCAACCTGAACTTATGTTGCCAGCAAAGTAATTCATATCTGTCACACATTCATATAATAGTATTAAAAGGGGTCTCAGGTGGGTTGATAATGTCTAGCAGAATATACTTCAAATAATAAATAAGAAGTGCTACACAAATGAAATAAAATAAGACCAGCAAATCATGGCAAGCTGGCTGTGTTTCAGTTCTGAGATAATTTACTACATATGGGGTTTCGTGTCTTCAACCCACCAGGGTACCATTAGCACAATACAATATATTTCAAAGTCATCTTATCAGCAACACTAACAATACCTGAATGTGTCTTTTTGGAACAGGAGAAATGGTAAATGCCTCCCAGCTTCACCCATGGAATGAGAAGCCTTGATCTGCGCTATCAAACAGATGTAATGAAGTGAAGCTTAGCTACCCGCTAGTGCTAGCACACCATACAAAGAAATAAATGAAATGATTGCCTCCCCAAGTGGTCAGCAAAATACACTATATAAATGCTCTGCAAATCTTTTAGACTTCAACAGAATCTCTGCCAAAATATAATAAATAAGGGAATAATGAAATCAAATAAAAGAGACATATTTTACAAAGGTAAAATCTAAAATGTTTATGTTAAGAATTTTCTGGTTGCTAAGTAAAATATAGAAATCGAAAAATCTTTTTATTTTTTTTACAAATAAATAATTTTTCTGTTCTATTGTTATTTTACACATGCCTATTCTGGCCCCCACCCACATCAGCCTTGCCCGCCAGGGAGCCATGGAAGCCTTCACATAGGCCCCCGGCAAAGAGGCACCAGTGTTTCTTCCAGAGAGAGCCCATTCAAAATTTTTGCCTAAGGCCCTGCCCCTGGTTGCAGTGCTTAATAATGCTCAATAATCTGATAAACACCTCTGGGACACAGGTATTGATGGCACAAATTCAATCTGTATCACACTCCCCATCTATTTTTATAAGTGCTGTACAGTCTGAAAGCAAGGCCAGCTACATTTGTGAGTTCAGCATTATTCAAGTGTAAGGACAATAGCCTTTATTAAAATGTTTTTTTTTTTTCATTCGTAAGGACTTATCTACTACTATATATATTTTTTGTTGTTTTCTCTGTGTAGAGTTACCCCCGCCTTTCATGCACCTGCAGTTAATTTACAAATTGATTTGAGCAACCACCACCCTGTGTGTATATATATATATATATTTTGGCCATATATTCATTGGTGGTCCAGCAGTATCCGCTACAGCCGTCTGCTGAGGATGGCTGAGAGGAAGTCTGTGCATGCNCCGTGTAGGAACGGCGCATGTGCATCCAGCGAAGAAGATTCGCAGAAGAATGAGAAAAAAGCTAAGGTAAGGTTATGAAGATCTAAAAAATAAAAAAACTTGGATGTTGGATGGAGACTGGATGCACATACAAGCGGCAAAAATGGAGGGAGACAGAATTGGAGGCTGTAAACATATAGATCTTGTTTCATTTCTACGTATATTTTTGTTTGTGCACTNTTTGTTAAGGAGCAGCAGGGTATCAAACCATTAAATTGTGTAAGGGGGCCCACAAGCCTTAAGGTCCAATAAGCAGGCTGATTCATGTATACACACTTACACAATTAGATTTTCATTTCCCAGAACCTTCTGCTAATCTGATATAATGGGCTCTATTTATAATAATAATTTCTCAGCAATAGTGGCAGTTTTTGGGCACTATCAATGAGAAACTAGCTCATTTTCATTTATAAAGTATGTATCGCCAGGGAAACTATAGTTTCCCTGGTGATACATGACCTCTTCACATCATCTCCAGCCCGGCGATGCGGGCCAGTGCTTCCTCATATTTATATAAGCTGGGAATAGAAAACCTAATGCCAGACTGAGCTAGTGTTAGGAGCCACNCGTCTCTCGCTCCCTGCGATAGCTCTCCTAACCCCTCCCACCTCCTCTTCTGATTGGCTTAATCACAAGAGGAGTCGCCCAGCAAGTCCCTTAGTGCATATCATTATAACAAGACTGCAGCGAGTTACACATCACCCGAACAGGCTGCTCTGCCATGTAAATGGAGAAGTTAACACAGGAGCCGCTCCTGGTTGCAGTCATCATTAACAGGGTATCACAAGAGCTATATATATGAATGAAGCTCCCGCAATNCAGGTGATCCTGATGCTGGTCATCGCGGGAGACAGGTAAGTATAGCTTTCCTTTTTTTATATAAATAACAGAAATTGAAGCAAGCCTGTGCAACCTTGTCCAGTCAGACTATATGAATAGAGCCCAATGTGTTACCAAATAACCCTTTATCATCAGACTGACATGCTAATTGCATGAGAATACTGCGTACCCTCTGTACTGTACCGCTTACAGTGATGTGATAATGAAGTCCAAAAGACATAAACCCATCAGAACATGCAGAGCTCAGCAGATGACTTTGTAACGTCTACCTCCTACTGCATCACTATGAGACAGACATACAATTGTGCAAGTGTAACGTAGCAGAAAGACATGGTTGGAGCGGGTGCAGGGGAAAATCATGTGTTCTTTAACATAATTTGAGTTTCAACACACACAAATTAAGAATTTAGGACCAGGGACATTGTCCATTCACCAGGGTCAGAAAACATTGCACATTCAAAGGACAGATCTGCGTCCTCTGGATACAGAGTTCTGGTGCAAAGTTTACTAAGCAGGGAGGTTGCAGTGATATTGCTGTGAGACTGAAAAGTGGGGTGGTTGCCCATAGCAACCAATCAGATTCAAGCTCTCATTCTCTAGTATGTAAAATGAAACNGAGACCTTTAATCTGATTGGTTGCTATAGACAACAGGCCCTGGTCTAGGGAGCAGGGAGAGGAAGATATANGCTGTGTGGNAGGGTGGAAACATGCTTAGTGAGGNTGTGCTAATTGTCCTTACTAAGCAGACTTCCATACAGTTTTAAGGTAGGTTCCTTGGAAAACAAGCCTGCACAAGACCACAGGGGTCAGAAAACTGGATCCAGATATGAATCAGCATTGGATTCCCACTGCCACTGCTCTCTGGTCTTTGCTGTAACAATAACCTGGATCTGGACGTTATTTATTTTAATCATAAATATGTAATGTAAGCGTACCCAACACCGAGAGGAACAAAACATGACAGAAGCATATCATGCTCACCATAGGACAATGGTGCATGCTTAATAGCCCATTGCACTTATACTAGACCATTCACAAGGCACAGGAGAGCCCAGCGGCAGAATTAACAGCAAACATTTTGTAGCCATTATTATGGTGTACTGTAATACAGTAATGGAAGTGGTGATATGGACATTTAGAACTGATGGTATGAAAACGTTAAAAATAATAGACGTCTATGGAGATTTATTGTTTTTTTAATTGAATTAGTGGGAGAAGTGGCTATATGACATACCCCCTTATACCCCCCACTTTGNTGACACTGAATGTACAAAATATCATTAGGAACCATATGAAGGTCAATGGTGCTGGTGTACAGCAGAACGCAGCTTCTAGAAGATGCTTTAAGTATTTGGGCATTCCCTCAGGCTTACTTGCAGTTATGACCTTTGTGACTGTGCTAATTAAGATACTATTTATGGCATATTGTTGTTNNTATTATTATGGCAAATATTACATTTTTGTGGGTTTTTTTTCAATCCTATAAACATTCAGTTCAAAAATAAAAAGTTATGGTCTACTAAAAATGATGCTTTATATTGTGGAAAGGGAAGTGGCTTATCGAGTATTNAGAAACAAATGTAATATATTTGACCACAGTATGCTCCAGTATGTAAAATGAGAGCTTNATCCTGATTGGTTGCTATGGACAACATCCACACTTTTCAAACTCCCTGCAATCTCCCTGCTTAGTAAATTTAGGCCCAGGTCTTTAAGGGCCCAAACAATAATTGCTTTGTCGGAAAAGAGCACTACATTGTTCCTATTGTCTATAGAACCAATGCCAAACATGAACAGGGACCACCCTTTCTCTGAAATGGACCTGTCTTAAAAGTTTTAGTGTTAATGCAACAGTGATGCAACACTATGGCAATGTACTTGCTTTGATGAACAGCCAATTGCAGATTGCAAGTGTTTACCTGAAAAGTCAGATTCAGAGAGTGAAACAGATTCGACTTTTATTGCAAAGCCAAAAACTGTGACCAACAAGTAAGCCTTGGATGCTGCAGAAACCCTGAGACACTACGTTTGAAAACAGCAAACAAGTCNAACAACCATTGATCACACAAACATCCTCTGTATTATACATGTGCAATATGTTCAAAGAAACGGTACTGTAATACCTGGTTAACATTACCAGCCTTGGAAAAGTTGGCTTAAGAGTCAGGGTGTAGAGCTGGGGAAATTGGAGAGACTATGAAAAAAAGGACCGTCAGATTAGCTGGAAAAGCCAGCTTTTAGTAAAAATAAGCAAGGTCTGCACTGTTCACATTGAACCCTGCTTTTTTCTACCAGTACACATCGTTCCTTAGAAAATGTACTGTGATTGGCTATGATTGTTTGTTTACATGAGGGGAGGGGGAGGAGGGAGAGATAGGCAGTATTGTGCTGAAAACAGCTAACTGTGTGAGACAATCAGCNCTGCACAAACACAATGGGAGAAGAAAGCCAGCTTTGTACTGTTCACACTGACTGAAAAAGCCNGATAGGAGGGCAAAACCCCTTCTAAAAATCAGGCTCTTAACACCAGTTTTAAGTAGCCGGTTTTATGTAAATGGAGCGTTCCCACTGAGTTTAGAAGCCGGCTTTTTCATAGCAGCCGTCTTTTTCATAAAAAAAGACAGCTAATTTGAGGTTATGTGAACATGGTATTAGACTCTATATTACATGGTATTATTACTCTATATATAGTACCCAGCTTTTGGTTTATGCTGGCAGGGAGATTGCAGCATGGGGTAAGGGCATTTGGAACCCTGCCGCNAACCTAACAAAACTTGTACTATGGATATGCAGTGCTTGATGTCACCAAGTGCTGACATTTCATAGTAAAGATTGGGGCTAGAGGCAGTAATTTAATGAAAATCACTGCTTCAGCCGAGGTCCCATGAGATTTGCAGACATTTGTGTGTCTCCTGAAACCACTTTGCATATTCCATTTCCCTGGGTAAAACAAGTACTGCTGNTACCTCCATACAAGCTTGCCCAGGTGCCCTAAGTACCACTAGAGAAAGAACCTAGTACCACCAATATACAATATTGAGAACCAATATACAATACAATGTGTCATGTTAACATTCTTATTAGTTAATGTCTACCAGAACTACTGTATTTTGTAATGTGTGTCCATTATTAAATAATCATTATATGTATGAAATGCCATGGTTTNATTGTTTTTTGTTTTATATATAGCTTTTATTCTCTACGTAATTCACCAGTGCTGAGTTTTTGTTCTNGGAGGTGTATTTTAAACTTTTCATTATAAGTTAAACCTTTCTTTGATCATACATATTTTCCTAAAGAAATTTAAGAGACTATACTACCCACCTCTGGGTGGATAAAGTTATATGTTATATGAAGTTCTCACTGCCTTCTGGGATCATCATTACAAAAAAGGATGACAAATAAGACACAATGACTCTCCTGCGAGACTCATACTTGTGATACTGAGCAATACATCAATTTGAAGTGTTACAGTCAATGCCATTGATACCATCTAATTAAGATTATTTCACATTACACTCTAAATGAGAAAGCTTCCCTGGTGGTGAGCTATTGGAATAAATACAAATCAAATTGATCTATTATTTAGAAATTACATTAGAATAGCACACGTGATTATATTAGTTGCACGTGATTAAAAGTATAATTATTAAGAAGAATTTTAGTAGTCTATTATTTAGTATTCAATTAGGTTTATATGTTATTATCCTTTTTTGGGGAACATACTTCTCAAGACTCATCATTGTCCATAATGCTGTAGACCTTTTTAAACTATTTTACTCTTTGTTTTGCTTAATACAAGTATGTATTTATATTTGTCAGTGTACAAACATATGTTTCATGTTTTTGTAGTATGTACATGTATACTGGTGATGCATAAGAAACCTGTTGAAAAAGCTCTGGCAATAGTTTGACTAGCATTTGTAATGTAACAATAGGAACAAATCCACCAGAATAATAAAGTGCANTGTGTTTACTCATTGTGGGGTTTTTACTGTCCTATATAAGACAATAAAAAAAAAACATTTATCTAGCACTGGAAGCAATAATTAACAGGCAGATTGATAGACATGCATCTGTACTTGGGATTACTTTATAGTGCAGCAAACTGTGTTTAGGTACAGAACAGTGGACCAGATCCAGACTTTACATACTATTCATCAAAACTTACTCACGAGTGTGCTAAACCATGTTGAATTGCAGGAGAGGTAAAATGTTAGTGTTTGCATGCAGGGGGAATACTATTTTTGCATGTTGCACACAGATACTGACCAGTGTTACTGTTACACTGTTATTAGACTTAGGCTAGAAAACATCATCTGTCAACTCTAATACTGTTTGCAACCAATGAAATTTAAGTCCCCTGCAATTCAGCATGGTTCAGGATGGTTTTACCCACTCATGAGTAAGTCATGAGTAAGTCAATAGTGCCTAAAGTCTGTATCTGGTGATTTAAAAAATATTACTGTGTCTTGTAATTACTAGCCTTACAAGGCAAGGTGAAGAGGTGAATATTATATGCAGGTTAATCCTAGTATGATNGCTCTCAGTTTCATTTTACACACTGGAGAATGTGAGCTCAAATCTGATTGGTTGCTATGGGCAACATCCCCACTTTTCAATCTCACTGCAATCTCACTGCTTAGTAAATTTAGGCCACAGTGTTTGTTAATTAGGAATCAATATATACAAGTAATTACAAAAAGGAGGTGAACACTAGTACATTTTTTAATTGCCACCAGATTAACTGGAATACCATTATATCAAAAGAGGTGGCGCCTCCATTTAAAAAAGAATTGTTCCTCAATAGAAAATGTTAGGGTACAGGCAAAAAAAATTGAAGGAATCTTTTCTTATGCAAAAATATCCAAAAGTCTTGGTTGTAGAGGCACTGAGTAATGCCCTTCTGTGTGACAGAGATTCACTACTGAGGGGAAAAAGGAAGGGATAGAAAATCTATCTTTTGTAATGCAATATAACTCACATGCAAATCAAGTTAAGAGAATTATTAAAAGTATAATAATAATATGAATAATATGATTATTATTGAGTTGTGATCCTGTTCTACAGCATAGTTTACTATGACAACTAAGGGTTATATTTAAGCAGGAATATAATATAAAAAAATTCCTGGATAAAAGTCACAAAAAAGAAAATGTAAAAATACAGAAAGTTATATTGCCACCCCATGACTACCTTCAATACTATTGTGATTCTATGTAGGTGTACACAAGTCTGATTATGTGGGACATACCACTAGAGAACTAAATACTATATTCTGTGAAGATCATCATAACATCCTGATGAAAAATGAGAATCATTAGTTATCCAGTCATGTACATTTGTGCACCGTGTTAGCATCATTGTTGCATTATCTTTAAGGGTTTACAACATTCCCCTTACTACTGTATTTACGAGGAAAATGTTTTGGATCTTTAATTTAAATACAGCTGGGAAAAGGATAGAGTAGACTGAGTAATTGCTGAGTTTTTGCTTTACTTACCAGCACAGTAGGCACTTTGCTTATGGAGGAGGAAACATAGGTCGTCTCTGAGCCAAAGGCCAGGGGTAGGCATACTGCGGCTCTCAAAGACAAGAGAAAAGTAGGCTTCTGTTTTTGTTGGAAGCACTCATTAAGTCAATACATTAGACACATAGGGGTATATTTACTAAGCGGTGAGATTACAGTGAGATTGGAAAGTGGTGATGTTGCCGATAGCAACCAATCAGATTCAAGCTCACATTCTCCAGTGTGTAAAATAAAACTGAGAGCTTGAATCTGATTGGTTGCTATGGGCAACATCCCACTTTTCAATCACAATGCAATTTCGCCGCTTAGTAAATATACCCCATAGTATTAATAAGACATAACTTTTAATGGTTGAAAATTAAAATAGATGGAGGTTTAAATTAAGGCAAAATATTTGAAATATAGAAGTAGATGTGAATGAATGTAAAGAATAAAGTGATTAAGGGCACAATGGATATCGGTAATGGCTTCTAACAAATAATGTAAACAAAAACATATGGCCTCTAATAAATGAGGTATATGGCCTCTAATAAATGAGGTATATGGCCTCTAATAAATGAGGTACTCTGGAAAAAAGTGCTAGTGCTTAATTAGTGAAAATTAGGCAATATATCTAGTATATCAAATATATCAAGTTGGCCAATGGTTTAGTGAAGATCTAGTGGTACAAAAATAAAGTGAATGAGGTGAAGAATAAACCCTCAGAGTACCACTTGNTATGCAGGTTAATCCTAGTATGATGCTGTGGATGAAACCTTCGTAAATCCCAGCTTATGCACTCTTAATTAACACAGGAGGCATAGTTTAAACGAAATACCACATACACACACACACACATAAATCACAAACTGCTTTACAGCATAACATACAACAGGATCCAGATTTCAGAAATACCATGTTTACACTGCCATGAAAAACCCAGGTATTTCAGGCAAATTTCCAGGTTGCCTGAGATNCTGGTATACTCACACCCAGGTCNCTGTTTCAGCGTGTACAGGGGTTGAAGATGTCAACCTGGCAAAGTATTGGCTTTAAAAAGTTGTGTAATTGTCGGGTTGGCAGTGTGAATGAGGTATAAGATGTACATGGGAAGCCACAACATAGGACCAGATCTAGACTTGAACTTATGTGCATTATGAGCAGTTGCAAAACAGTATTAGAGTTGAGAGTTGATGTTTCCTANCCCAAGTCTAATAAAAGTAACAGTAATNCTGGTCAGTATCTGTGTGCAAAATGAAAAATAAATTAGGATGTGGTGGGACTTCATATATCCAAATAGATAGCCTGTTTTTCCAAGACATTCTGGAGATGNTGGGAAAAAATAATAAAGCTCAGGACAACACTAGGTAAAATAAGAAAGGAAAAGGGATCTTTTCCTTTCCTATTATTATAATAAGAAAATAGTTGAGTATAAATAAGCCACTTCCTAAAAAGGAANTGATAATAATTTAAATACCAGTGTAAAAATTGATGCTGTTAGAACAGATTAATAAACAAGAGAGTATAATTATATTACTAAGTATTCAGTTCAATAATTCTGATGATATTAATATACTCTCCAATGTGTAGAGTATTTGTAAATTTAAAAATTCATTCATTCATTCAAAAAAATTAGAAAATGTAGGAATTAGAAGTGTTATACATGCTTCTTTTTTT
>JABWIB010000190.1:140109-163232 GCA_016617825.1 Platyplectrum ornatum | reverse complement strand
CGAACTCCATCTATATTTGATCTTATTTGTCCAACTAGGGCTCACAGTAGGGGTGTATATGGTGGTGTGAACTCGTTATGTGGTCTAATACTTTACATTTTTGCCGGATGTTTAGAGAATGAGAACCAGGAGAGCAAGTATCAGACATGGGCTGCGTTACAGTTATCCGACAGAGAAATAACCGCCACCGGGGTGTGGAAAGTGAGCTCCAAACTAGCTGTCATTAGTAGTACCATGATTGTGTGATCTGCTGCGACTTGTGATTCCTCGGAATTCCTCCCCATCATTAGATAGGTGGTTAAAGCTGCAGAACTGCAGAATCCTTTGTCCCACTGTTGAATAAAGCATCATACTTATAGCATCAGTGGAAAGATGGAAAGACTTTTGGCATTCCACTGGCCTTAATCACTGCCATGATCTTGCACAGCCCGATCAAGTGACTGAGATAGCCACTAGCTGGAGAAACCTACTTTTATTTTACTTCAGCAATTAGTTAGGCCCCATGTTTCTAGAAGTTCAAATTCAAGATTTCAGCGTGTCTTCTACCATTCTGCAACTAGTCTTGATATAGATGCATGTATATGCTAGCTCCGCCAGACCACTTATTCTGCTCTATTCCGGAGAGACTAAGCTCCAAGTTAAGTATGGAAACACCCAGTTATTGGGTGTTATTAGTATATATTTGATAGAGTGATACGATTAAGTAAGAAAAGTTAACATTGTTAATTGTTAGAAGAATCTTAGTCTAGACTGCTAAAATCCTGTTTAAATAAAAAAAATTTGAAAAATGTATTTACCAAGAATAACAATCATTTAACTAACCACTTGTCCTTACAGAGATTTTTATTAATATTTACATTTTTATTAATAATATAAATCGAAAAAAATTCAAAATACAATAAAAACTAGAACTAACATCCTTTCCCTAATTTGTTAAAATAGGAAAACGAAAAACTGTTCTGAAAACAGTAAGAGCACTTACCTCATGTAGGTTTATTTCTTGTCTGGCTGCTTGGCTGCAATGCTCGATGGCTTCTCTCCTTACATTCACGGTGCCTCAGAACTTGCACAGAAGCAGAGTACACCCGACATAATCACCTTATCATATACTCAGTGGCAAATAATATTCACCTTAACAATACCCAGTGGCATACAACAGCCTATTTGACAGACATATATAACTGAAATGCGTGAGTTCAATGCGCGTATTCTTTACATGATATTTACGTATTGGAACGCACTACTGGAATCCACACTGGAATCCTTCAGTTGCAAACCAGGTCCTCACACAGCAATAGGGGCTTAGTATATAAGGGATAAATCATTTTTGTAATATTCACATATTTGGTTATATTAGGTTTAACGCGATATGAATGTTTACAAAGTGAGCTTGGCAGGGTTACTTTACAGAAATACTAGTCTAAAGTATTATTATACCAAAATGAGTGACACCCTTCCTTTACCACAGCCTAACCTAAATCATCAATTAACCAGCATACCCTAAACATCCTCATTACCACAGCCTATTGGTAACCCTGCACTAACCTCAGCCTAACTATAAGCTTCTTTTAACCCTAATGGATATTAAAAATAACATTGAGAATAATACTTACGTGTCAGGTTAGGGAGTGTCCAGAAGACATCCTCGTCAAGCACGGTACTAGGTGTCACAGTTGAACTACTGAGCAGTCGCCCTCTGTTCCAGCATTATCAAGCAGGTGTCTGTTGAGGAGTTAGGTTATTTAAATGTATATAAATGTGTTTCTTAGATCTATTGATCTCCTCTAGACCACTAGTAGCGTGACTATTCTCTTCCTATGCTTCTTTAGTGGCACTATGCGCCGCATGGTTTTAACACTAATAGATGACTGCTTGTCATCCTCTGATGGCCGAAAGTTTAACTGTAGCCCCAGCTTTCCCTAAAAACAAAGGAACAAATCAATGCACGGGAATTCATTTCATCAGCTGCATTGGAAGAATGAGAAATAAAGCTGGCATTTGTAGCAAAGTACATCTACAAATCACAAGGTTGTAGAAAGGTTACGCACCACAGCCAAGAGGCTCAACCTTTACTAACCAAAAGAATTTCTTTCTCTTTGCCAGATTGGAATAAACACCTTTTGGAGAGTGACCTGTGACTTTACAATCCTATAAAATTCTCCTGAAAGGCGATGTTTTCGAACAATAATTACTTTTAGAATAACAGGCTGCGAGTCGTGCAAAGGATTTGCAGGAAACTGAAAAATAAATATTTGATCAAGTTTAAAGAAAACCAAATCTATGAGCAAAGTTTTTTGGCACTTAGGAGAGTTGTAAGCTCTAGATTGTCACTCTAGGTACCAGAGCACTTTGTAAGTTCTCACTAATCTGGGGCATCTGTTGATAGCCAACCAGGATCCAGGAAATGAAAGGAAGGGAATGCTGGTGTTTTTTTTGTAATTATTGGATATATTTTATGATCGGACAACTATTGTAGTGTCTACGTCATCTGAGTTATGTGGTGGTGTAAAGTAAGCTGACATCATGGCTGGAGGATGAAAGGTCGGTTGATGAAACGTTCCAGCGTCTTTTTGCACAGAGCGTGATATTTTCCTATGTGAAGTCTCTACAAACATGGATAATGTAGTAAAGTCTGCATGCCTGGGCTAAATATAATTCCTACATTGACACAAGGGCCTCGGGGGACTTGCAAGAGAAATTGTCTTGCTTTTAAGTTAAATGGAAATAAATCCCAAATTATGTACAAAAATTACGTTTTGTGAAAATTGACTTTCAAAGACTTGGTTAAAGGTAAGGTAACCTAGTTTTCACTGATGTCATTCAAAAGCTGATGTATACAATATTTTATGACTCCTGTTGAAGTACTTATGTGATAGTCGTTGGCTCAATAGATTGTTCAGTAATAGATCTAGATAATTCTATGAACTCTCCATGCTTCCACCTGCAGCTAGCAGACAGGGGTGTGAAATGAAATGACATAACTCTGACAGGGTTACCCATGCACCTGTCAAATAGAATATGGTAATGCAGTACTGTGTTACAATAACTAACCAAACCCTAACCCTAATTACTAATTAACAGGGCCGGAACTGGAACTAGAAATCAGCCCTGGCATTTAATAAACACAGGCCCATCTAGAGCTATCCACCAATCAGACTGCTGATAGTTATCCTCTTTTCAGTCACTGAATGGCTGTCTGCACAGTGATTGGTGGATGGCTGAAGCTCTCCAGCAGCACATGGTAGCAGCCCATCACTCCAGTGGCCAATCTGGCATTTGCCAGAAGTGCCAGATGGACGTCGGGCCCTGCTAATTAACCTGCTGAGTACTTACATCTGAATGCAGCAGTCGTAATTACAGCGGAACACAAGGAAAGAACAAAAAGGATGGGAGAAAAGATAACAGAGCAGAGGGATATCGGATAGAGGGACAAGGTGGGACAGAAGACAGGCAGAGCAGAGGGACAAAGTAGTGGGATAGTGGGTGCAGGAGGGAATTTTTTTTTGTGAAAGGTAACATGCTGAACATATTGCTGCTGGCCCCTGCTGTCAAATTTCTATCCCAATATATATTGACCATTGATACAGCCTATTTTCTGGTGTTATGGGTTAAACAATGCTGCTGTTAGATGTAGTAGAAAATAAGCTTCATGGTAAATGCTAAATGACCCAAAGGATACTCTTATTATTCTGGTCAGGGATATCTGTGGCTGCAGTCATTGATGTTTTCAGTGATACATTAAGATAGTGGTTCCTAAACTTTCTCAGTTTGAGTCACACTTACGCCTAAATTTACTAAGCAGGGAGATTGAAAAGTGGGGATGTTGCCCATAGCAACCAACCAGATTCAAGCTGTCAGTCATTTTACATAGTGAGCTTATGATTGGTTGCTATGGGCCCACAGTTTAGGCCCTTGAACCTGAGGATATCTGGTCAACCCAACCCTTTTCCATGTTGACACTTCTTAATAAGTCTGCTCTGTAATTGCCATATGTGAAAACCAAAGTGGTCTTTCAGTTAAATAATTTGTTTCTGGAATCAAAGAAGTTGCAGGGAGAGATGCTAGGGAGATGGAAGGAGTCATAAGGAGGTGTTGAGGGACATGAGGATTTCTACTTTGTTCATGTTGAGATTTAAGATACACTTGATCATCTATATGGACTTACCAGAGAAGCTTATATAAAATAGTAAAGCGGGAATGGAGTTTGAGTGGTATGGCGTTTTATTCACCGTATAAGCTAGCTGATGCATATGAGTAGACTGAAAAATCTAGAATGAAGCATAGTGCCTGAATGTATTAGATGTACATAAATATACATAGGAATTCCAGTTTATTTTGCTTTTGTATTACTTTGCAGAGGAAAGAAAAGACTCACTACTGTTCAATATAGAATGTTCAATTCCTTTACTCTCTCAGGAAATCCACAATTACTAGCTCCATGTTGTGACAAAACCATACTGAAAATAAATACAATTTGGTGTTCTTGGAATGATATTATTTTAAGTAATTATCACGGTTCTCTGTAGGATTAAAACACTGGAATTTGGTAGACTTTTACCAACCTCATTGTTTAAATGACTGAGAGCCAGACTGGTCTTTCGTGACTATCTACATTTAAAAATCCATTTTGTCCTCTGCAGATCTCTGTAAATACACTTCATAAGGACGCACCACAATGATCATTGAGAGATGTCTTTTTGTACATCCCTAGGAGTTCCAGTTTATTGTAGATCACAGGGCGGCAGGAGTGCTGTAGGTGGATGGTGGGTATGGTATGGGAACCAAAGTAGTGGAACAGATCAGACGGCTGCAGAAAACACACTGGGCTTTTATTATTTGCAGAAGTGGTACAGCTAATTCCCTGTGTAACTGTGTATGTGCACGTGGAAGCCCTGTACGAAAAGACAACTGCATAATCAACACAGGTGCAAAATGGTCACCAATGTGTAGGCCAGAAATAGCTGATTGACCTTCCCATCCTTTCCCTCCTATACAGACGTTTTTCTTTATAAGACACCTTCTTATATAGTGCACACTATTTAACATCAATCATAATGTATTACCACCTTTCTGTTATACTGGAATCCAAGATCATCCCCTCCTCTAAATACCTCTGCAATTATTACTGTACAATCTAGCATGACCAACGAACAGCACATGCCTCTACATAACAGGGCTTTTATTCATGGCCATTCTACATACAAGAATCGCCTTCCCAAATATTAGCTGTTTTAAGCATACAATACCATGGAAGTGGGATGTATCTTGTAGTTGTGTCATTAGTTTGTAACATAGGGGTCTATTAAAAAAGAAAAACAAATTTTCATGAACGATGAGTATCAGGCTTGTTTCGGCTCGCAGAGAGCCTGGCAGAATCGTTCACATTATTAAAAAAAAACTAAAAAACAAACTTATCTGCATCCGAGGAGATGCAATGTCTTCAACTGGGCTTCGGCTCCACTTCATGCCCGGTGCATGCGCAGTAGCGGAATGCGCTGGGACCGGAGGCTGAAGACACAGGTAAGTTTGTTTTATTTTATTTTTTAGCTTTTTTTTATATTTTTTTTTCAATTTTTTACTGGGAAGTGCTGTCCTGGTTCATATGAATTTGGACACCACTGATATTTTTTTTTAACAGTATCCCGGCGGTCTCCCCATATGTACCCTGCATTTCCTCCCCCTCCTCCCTCTAATAACTGATATTAGGGGGAGGTGAAGGGGGTATAACTGCCACCCTGAGGTGGCGAGGTATTACTGCTGGGACCGGAGTGATATGCTCCGCTCTGACAGTTTTTAAATATCAATCGCTTCATTTTGAAGCGATAAGGGCAGAAAACTGAATCGTAAAGGGCTTTATAAATAGAGCCCATAGTAACATACTGTAGTTGATGAGGTTGAAAAAAAGGCACCTGTTCATCAAGTTCAACCTATCTGCATTTCCTGCGATCCTAATCTTGCAACTGAAGTAACAGATGAAGTAACAGTCAATTTGATTCAGTATAAAAAAGCTACATCTTGACTTAAGCTAGGCACACACGGTAAGATAAATCTTCCAATCTGAAGATTGAATGGAAAAGGAACCAATTTTATTATTTTTTTTAAGGGAATTGGAAGTTGACATACACGGTGCAATAATTGTAATTTTTTTTTTTTTAAATCGTTTGGTTTATGCTTCTAAAGTGGTCCTTAATGGCAGAATTATTGCAAGTGGGTACACATGGAACGATTTTTACCTAAAAAACGATTTAAGTTTCTGCAGACCAAAAGATCAAAAAATCTTTTTCTGACGATTTTTGAACGATATCGGATGATCGGTTGAAAAGATCTTTCATATACACGGAAAGAACTTTCAACGAAAATCGAACGATGTCTGAAAGATCTTTCAATTGGACCGATTTATCTTACTGTGTGTGCCTAGCTTAAGGTAATATTTGCTTACTGGTCGTAACCCTGGATACCTTTAAAACTGGTCTAACCCTTTCTTAAATACATCTATTGAACCTGCCAAACTTCCCTGGAAGTAAACTGAAAATCTTGACCTACCTTGCTGTAAAGAACTCTTTCCTCTGCTTCCTCTGGTTGTGAAACTGTCTTTCCTCTAATCTTATTGGAACAGCGTGCCCAATTTAATGCTTAAACTTGGTAGCCTTTCCTCATATCTCAATGACCATATACCTTCCTTTATCAGTGTTGTTGCCCTTCTCTGAACCTGCTGCAGTTCTATAATTGCTGGTTTTTATATAGCGCCATCATATTACATCGCGCTTTACATGTTTATAATGATGTATTTTTTATGGAGTGATACCCAGAACTGTACTCTGTATTCTATATGAGACCTTACTAATTTATAGAGTGGCAAAATGACACCGTCTATGCCCACTGGCATAACTATAGAGGGTGCACCAACTATGGGGCCATGGCACCCAATTCACTAGGTGGGCCCGGCATCCAGAGGAATTTTTTTTCTTTTTTTCTTTTATATCTGTAGCGCGGCTACTAGTGCCCCTGTGGGGGCTTTTTGTGATGCAGCGCAGGCGGAAGGTGTCCATCCTGTGTGTCCGGGGGCCTGGCTAGGGATGGGAATGGGGGCCTAGAGACATTTTTCTATGGGGCCCTGAAATTCTAGTTACGCTCCTGTCTTTGCCCCTTTTTATTCATCTTATTGGCCCTGCTGACTGATATTGAGCCCTATTGCTAAGCCTGTTGTCTACTTGCAGAACTAGATCTAGCTACTGTGTGCCAAGTATTGTGTATGGCATGTATTTAACAGTTTGTTCCATTTTGGCAACATTTTAGGGTAACTCTAAATCAGCCCCATAGTATGAAGACTGACATTTTGGTCACTAGTGTAGGGGTCACTTACCTGCTACGACTGCGGACGGCAGTCACCCAATTGCCTAGCCTTCTGCTTACCTGGAAATTCCGCTCTCGCCATGCAGACCCCAGGGAGGACCCTGCTCACGTTAGCGGTGAAGAGAAGTAGAAGAGGGAGGGAAGGGAAGGAAGGAGGAGAGGAGAAAGGGGTGTCCGGGACTCCCAATAACGGTAGGTGCGTGACCTGTCCGACTATCAAGGGATTCCCGGTTGCTCTGGCCTTGGACCTGGAGGCTATGGAGCACAGGGTTGCCTAACCACAAAGATTGGGGCCCTGCCTTTACTCATCGCAGTGAGGGCCATTCAGAGGTGAAAAGGGAGAGAGAGGGAGAGAATACCTGTAATGGCTCAGCTGGAACAGTGTGCACCGGACTCTTGTCAGGACGAAGCAAATGTAAACAGCAACCTAACTTTTCCCTATCTATAACACTGACCTAAAGTAAAACGTAGGAGAGTACTCCTCTATCACTACACAAATAACAAGAACTTTATCTAAATAACATTCAACTTTATATCAACTAATGTCTTACCGGATCACTTACCGCGTAAGTGCTGCCCTGATTGTGCAACCGTGCAGACCAGGGGTGCTTCCTTGCAGGAGTCAGGCCACTATGTCTTCCCCCAATTTGAGGATGCCTGGTGAAACCCTTCTCCCCTCTTTGACCTCCCCTCTCTGTGGTGGACCTTACCTGCCGGGGTGCAAAGGCTCTCCCCTTATGTACTGCACCTACCGGGGTGCAAAGGCTCTCCCCTTATGAACCTTACCTGCTGGGGTGCAAAGGCTCTCCCCTTATGAACCTTACCTGCTGGGGTGCAAAGGCTCTCCCCTTATGTGCTCCACCTGCCGGAGTGCCAAGGCTCTCCCCTATGTGCTGTAAGTACGAGGGATAGGCAGCAGCTGACTACTCACGGAGCAGGTGCCTGACCTATGCACTTACCCTCTGCGTAGGAACCCGGGGTCCTGTCCACCTTCGGGGAGCCGACTGCAAAGCCCTCTTGACCTGTTTCCAGACACCTGCCACCCAGGTGCCCAGAAGCTCTTTTGCAGGGCCCTGGGTAGCTCCCTCGTCAGCTCCTCCCCCGTGTCCGGCGGCTTCTTCTAAAGTGTTGCCCTCGCCGTCTTCCTCGTTGCTCCCGTCGGCTTCCTGCACGTTGACCACGGCGCCTTCTAAAGTGTTGACCTTGCCGTCTTCTTTGTTGCTTCCTCCGGCTTCCTGCGCGCTGACCTCGCCGTCTTCTCCGGGCGCGTCGTCCTGCTTCTTCTCTTCTTCGCCGTCGACTGCACACTGCTGAACACAGGTAGGCCTGTCACACTAGTATAACTAGATTATGTAAAAGGATCCCAACTTGCAGTAACCTGAACTTCCCTGCTAGTGGAATACAACAAGTGCCAAGTGTTTGAAATACAATAAAAAGGAATGCGCTTGAATTATTTCATTAAGAAATAACAAAATACTGAGTATTTGTACATTTATTTTGCACTATTTTATTTGACTATACAGTAATCATTGCATACAGACAAGTGAGAGAGAATGCAATAAGTTTTCTACAAACAAAATGTAAAGATCATCTGGAAAACGTAACTGAGAAAGTAAGGTCCTAGCTTTGGAAATTGCAAATGGGTCATAATAATTTCCTGGACCAGCAGCATGAAGGTTCAGGCCCACCCAGACTGAACTGGGAACCTCATCTGGCTGCAGCTAACAGCAAGTAAAAATAAACTGACCAACTTCTGTCTGTCTCATCAGGAAAACCCACATATAAAATAACACACCTGTACTGCCAGTTACACCATGGAATGACAGCAGAAGACTGTGTTTGTCCAAAAACTGGAAAAAAGCAAATATCAACATTTTTGTATTGCCATGGTAACGCCTTCCTTTATAGTAGAAAGAGGTGTGAGTTGGGACATCTTGAAATAAAATGATCATGGAAGGGGTGGGTGGTGAAATGAGACCAATAAAATAAAAATTCCATATGATTAGAGTACGTTTGCTTCCAAATATCTATAATTCTCACTGTTTCATAACAAGGAATTTCTCTACATACGGACAATTGCAGAGTGATCTAAACGTTACGAGACTGCGGTGAAAGTCATTTTGGTGCACTGAAGCCAAGCCAAATACCTTTTACACTGAACAGAAAAGGTAATGTAATCACCCTCCATAATTTATACCTGTTTCAGTTCATTTTAATTTGCTTGGGGTATAGGTCTCTCTAGCAATGGGCAATATACCAGCGTTAAAGCAATAAATAACATATGGATTTATAACTGCTACTTTATCTTCTTTTCTAACAACTTTGTTATTACTTGACAATACTTCATATTAGTGTATGTCATTGTTACCAGGGCCGGTGCTAGGTCTCTGGGCACCCTAGATGAGACCTAGCACTGCCCCCTCCCCTAACTATTCAAAATCCCTCCTGCCCCCTCGGTCTGGTTCACATATGAGAGGGGCACCTCCATTCTATAGAGGAGCAGCAGGCACCCCCCCAGGCTGGCTAATTATTAATAAAACCCGACATATAAATGGAGAAGGTGGTTTGGACGCTTCCCCTGGGCCAGCGCTTTAGACTATCGTCTAAGGCGGCCTAATGGTAGCGCTGATTGTTACAGTAAAATATTGATCATCTACTATATATGTCAGTACATTATTTCTTGAATATATATTTGAATATTGTTATAGCCAATGGTCGAAGTGGAAATTTAGAAGTGGTGGTCAATGGAGATTAGTTATTTTCAATTACATCAGTGGGAGAAGTTCCGGTATGGCATACCCCCGTATACACCCCCACTTCGAGCCCTGGTTATAGCAGGGATTTCTTTCTATTCGTCACAGCAGGTTACACAAAATACCTCTTGCCGGTTGCATTGGTAATGAGAAGACACAATATCAGGCATTTTATTCCGGTCTGTCGAAGGTTGCACAGGCAACTTTATCAAATAGATTAAGAACTCTTTGGTAGTCAAATCTAGGCCCTCCTAAGGCAAGAGTGGGACACTCTCCTTATTAGCTCTTGTTAACCTTTAAAGGGCCTATATCAGGCCAGGATAGATTTGCTAAAATCTGTAGTTTGTTTGAATCCCTGTCCCAAGTGGGGGAATCAATGATCATGTGTTTTGCATTTATTAGGATCCAGTCCGCTTGTTCATAGGTTATAGGGAAATGTTATTGCTTGTGTTCCAATTTCCATTGAATATTGGCAATACAGTATAGTACTGCCTTGACATTGTGGAGCATGGGATATAGTGCGTGTTTTAACATCATATTTGCTGACCATCACAAGCAAATTACAGAGGTTCAAAGCACAGAGAGTTCCAGGGAGAAGCTAGTATATCACTGATTTCGACTAATGTAGTGTCCGGGCCTGGGACACTAGTGCAGGAAGTAGCCCCCCTGACAGCAACCCAGCTGTAATATGCATGTGTGTGTAATTTGGTCAAGCAGGTTTAACTTCAGAGATAACTTCAAATTCACTAGCATTTTTTTNATATTTAGGCCAGATACATATTTCATGTTACTGACTATCCTTAGTATGTAATACCTCAACCACTACTGTAAATGAATGGTGTTTTACAACAGAATCATCGCTATATCTGTCAATACAATGTTTTAACTCATACCTCTTTTCCACCCTTTTCCACTGCAGTGTGAACCTGGGTTTTTTCCAGGGTAGACACCTTTTCCACTGCCAGACAGAACACCTGAGTCTAATCACCTGCACCATTGTACACAGCAATGCAGCCCCTTTCCACTGCTGTGACCTGGGTAAAAACCCTTTACCTGGGTTTAATTTCTTGGAACCCTTTTCCACCAAACTAAACAAGGTCTATGTGCAGAAACCCGGGTTTTCTTTGTCAGTGGAAAAGGGGTATAAACATGGTTGCCAACTCTCCTGGAATATCAGGGAGACTTCCTGAAAAGTGGGTGATCTCCCTGACTCCCTGAAGTGCTGGATAATCTCCCTGATGCTCATTCAGATGAAGAAGACATTGTGTTATGATGATAGAAATCACACATTGTGTCCTATTTCTATANNNATAATGAAGTTACTGGTTCTCCTATTTACATCTATTCACAATAAATAGTGACAGTGATTATTACTGACAATAATAAATACTGATGCTGCTATTTTTATTGTGAAATAGTTCTCATGGCAGAGCTANANACACCCNTNGGTGGAGCTATCCACAGGACACACCCCTTTGGTGGCACAAGTTACACCCCTTTTGTGCAGCGCTTCCCTGAAAAAGTAGGCAACCCTGGGTATAAGTCACACCCATCTCCTGGTACTGACATTTTGGCTTTAGAAATGTGTATGCAACTACAAATTCCAGCATGCCGTAGGTAACAGTGCATTTACATTCTTCAATAGTTAGACAGCCACAAACTTTACTTTGCATTAGTGTAAAGAGCGAGAGTTTATCACAGATAATCCTGTTTGCCTCTCGTGGTGATGGTAAGCATCAAAGTGCGGTCTTGTACATGATTAATAACTAGTGCAGATCAAACCACAACCTCTCCATTACCATCAGACTCCTCTGGTTTCATGCTCTACTTATCAGAGGCTCCATTAACCCATGGAACACAGATGGCTTCTATTAAGCGCTAGCAACATCACTTACTCATTCCAAAACACACATGCACTATGTCTGCATGCTGTATTAGCTAACCCTTTGTGCACAGCATGAACTGTTTCATATCTGCAGAAATAGCCTTTTATTAACTTCCTTTCATTGAAAACATAATAACTCAGTTATTACAAGAATTATTATCAGTTGCCAAAGAGGCACACTTAAGGAGATGTTCACGTTCACCAATATATTTTGTGAATATTAAAGCATCCACCATTTCAAGAGGACAGGCCTAATGTCTGTGCTCATGGTCAGATTATCACTACACATATGGCTAAGAACAGACTTTTACCTAAGCCCCAAGAAACACTTATGGCATTACCAAGAAAGCTTATTAGCCGCCTAAACCATGCACCAGGGGTGGCTAAACTGGTCCTAGTGATCTGCCAATTGTCCATGTTTTCCATGTCTCTCTTTTGGAGTGAAGGTATGCTTATTCATTAATTATCTCACCTGGAAAAATGGTAAATAGTGATATATACATTTTGCTTAAATATCTGATTTCAGATGCAATTTTGTTTATATGTTTGAAAAGGAATATATATTGCAATCTGAAAACCACATTTCCAAATTCAGCAGCGGATTCCTCAAATGTTAACTGTTTAGATTTTAAACGTTTCTCATTTAATTAAATGGATTTAATAAGTTAATACGTTAATAAGTTACCCATATATAACTTATTTATTATGGCAAATACTCTTTATACACTTTAAATTCTGCACTCAACAGATTTGGACAATTTGGAGTCAGCATCACTGACAGAGGTATGTCTTCATATGCAGGGAGCGAATGGAGCTTAGAACGGGAGGGTTAGTATTAGGCTAGAATAGAGGATAGAGGAAAATATTAGGGTTGGACTGCAGGAGGAAAATGGTTTAGACAAGAGGAAGGTTAGGGCTAAGCCGTATTGTAATGGAAGAGGAGGGTTTAGGGTAGGGATTAGGATAAGGGTGGGAGAAAACTCACCGGGAATTTTTCAGGGCGTTGGGCTCTCCTCTTTCTTAATAGCTGTCTTATCGTTGTACATTGGCAGAAATGTCTGTCGAAATATGGCTGTTAGAACTAGCAAACCAAAGCATTCAATTTATCTTAACCCATCGACACCTAAATGAAATGACTCTTCCATAAACAGCTAACAGAGAGACGATTGTGTGCACCTTTTTAATACACTGTACAATATAGGTGTTCAGTTTTAATGTGGAAAAAATTATATTTTGGTACTTATTGTTAGCAGTACACAGTTCTGGATAATGGGGCCCAGAAATAAATAATTTCTATTGCTCCGGGTTCTGATCACATGTAAATCGAATCTTTGAATCCAGTCTATTTTTATGTTATTAACATGGTGTGTGTGAGACACTGTCCGCTATTTATATGAAAATACCAAAAAGAAATGGAAGCATTCTCCACACTATGACTGTACACGCACAACTCAATACTGTGGCATTTCAATTACTTTAAATTTGATTATTTTTTATTTAATTTTATGATAAATTAAACATGCACATTTTTTGTTGGAATAATACTTGTNCCATTGCGATGCTCCAGGGACCTCACTGGGTCTAAAAATAATTTGTTCTCTGAGCAGATCAGATAACCTCACAAACATGCAGCCATATTGGCAGCTACTGAAGTGAAGACATTTAAAATGTGGAGGTAATTCTTGACAAACAGGATTAGACGTATGCATTACATTATCTCAGACTTCATTTTATACTTGTTATCTGACTGAGGAAAGCTCCTCTGACAAAAGGAAAGTTGCAGAAGATGGAAAATTCCAGACTTCCTATGTCTGTATTAATATGAATCGCTTAATCTCACGTATAGAAGGAAAATGTCTGATCAAAGAGCCATGCTACACCTTGATATTCCTCTGCCTAAATATTTCTGTACGTATATGACGTGTGTATGTCTAAACCTTCGCAGGATATATATACAGTAACCTGGCATTTTATTCATGTTATGGCTAAAGAGAATAGAGAGGCCAAACTGTAGTGGGCGCCTGGAGACTCTCCGCCTATTCATAGTTTATGTACTGAGTTATCATTGCTGTATACATAAAGAAGTCACAAAAAGGGTACATTGGCCATGAGCTATTCTGATAGGTGAGACAAACTAGAGTAATGTGTACATACATACAACCATCTGGCCAGTACTGAACTGAAAGGCAGTCAACCACACAGTCTGTAGTGAGTCACAAATTATTTCAGTAATGATTAGGAGATAAGAGTATCTCAGACTTGCTGGTAAATGTATATAACATGTACAGGATGCAGTCGGCCTACAACAGACCCACTTTCAACATAGATACAGACGACAACTAAACAGTTTGTATCTTTTTTGACATTGTATTTATGTAGAAAATTATTTTATAACTGTCCCCTAACATAATTAGCCATCAGTTGTATTTGTAAATATAAGTGATTATCACTGCGGTCCCAAATTTTGCATGCTACCAGAAATCATCCTCGATTGGAGGAACCATTAACCCTTTGGTGGTGGGTTGTAGCCTAATGGGTGGGTGATATTAAATTCAATACATGTGCATATTTTTTGTATTCTATTAAGAAATAACACATGTTTGATGCATTGCCCTTCATGCATTTTCATTCATACTGGTGTGAATGGTCATAGAAATATATGTAAAAAAAAGTTACTTTTTTTTTTACAATTACAGTGCAAATGTCAGCAATAAGAAATAACTGCCCAGCTTTGTATACACCGAATTGTAGAAAGATGCTC
Source organism: Platyplectrum ornatum (assembly GCA_016617825.1). Lineage (NCBI taxonomy): Eukaryota > Metazoa > Chordata > Amphibia > Anura > Limnodynastidae > Platyplectrum > Platyplectrum ornatum. The sequence goes on along the minus strand of JABWIB010000190.1, from coordinate 148,480 downwards.
TATTGTCTACCTTTACGCTGTTTATATACATGAGTATAGTAGTGTAACCATTTAATTAATACATTTTAGCAGAGAGTGAATGATAGAATGTATTAATGAAATTCATACACTTACTACTATCTATAGTGATTCAGCAGCTCAAGTGTTGTCAATATGAAATCCTATTGGCAACAATCAATAGTAAAGTAGTACTACAAGAACATATTAACTCCATTTATTAATGAAAACGCTGCCTGACGCTGCCATTTATAAATGTATTATAATAGTCAGTAAGGACAGTTTACTCTTGAAGGACATTCCCTAAGTGCACGTTAGTCAGGGATCTTTGATGATCAGGGAAAGTCCTTCATAAAACAATTGCATCACAAAAAAAATCAGACTAAAAGGACACTACATCAGACTAAAAGGGTTTATTACATAGATCTTACCATTTCCTTACCAGACACTTAATGCAGTTACATATGCCATAATCTGGGCTGTCAAAGTATTCCGATGCTCGTATTTACCTGCGCTCTGGCGTGGTCCTTCAGGGTGTGGTATGGGTTGTTGACTGGCAATGGTGACAGGCAGTGCTCTTCTATGAGACCCAGTCATTGACCCAGGGATATCCTATTGCCCGTTACACCCCAGTGTTTCACTCAAGGAACTGTGTGCTTCTGCTACTACACAATATACTCCACAACACTGATGAGTAAATCCATCATCCAACTCGTTTGTTGTTTCAGAGGGCAGCCAATTCCTCCGATTTCCTCAATGTCAGTGACAATATAATTCTATTTAGAATAATGCAAAATTCATCCTTAAGCTCAGCACACGCATGGGATGTCTGTCACTCAGCACAGGATTTCTCTCCCATTTCATACTCACCTCTCCTCCAGTGGCTGTGGATGTCATGCGCTGAGGTTCTGGTGATCAGTGGCTGCAGTACACCAGACACTGATTAAAGAACTGGAGATAGGGCACGATAAGCAATCAAATTTTCCTTCTGGTCAGATAATCATACCCTAGCATTTTTAAGTTTTTTTGCAATTTATAGAAAATTCTTCCACATGCACTAGGACGATTTTTAGCCCAATCCACGATAATAGTGTGGCCAGCTTTACTTTTATTTTTAAGTTCATGGGATGGTTGGATAGAGACGATAGTAAATTATTTGGAACCACTGCAGTTGGGTATAAAAGTCTCAACTGTCACTTTGCTGGGAAAATGGTGTAGAAAAATAGCCCAGGTACTGAGGAATAAATGCAAAAATGACATTTATTTATTAACAGATTTTTATATAGTACCATCATATTATGGATCATATTTTCAACAATCATTACAAAATAAGACTGAGCAGATCCACAGGAATCCCTGATTGAATAATTTAAATGACGTCCCCGCCCACCTAGTGTAATGTAGATGGGAGTGGGGAGACAGGTCCGGGCCAGGGAATGGATCCTTTGCTATATGGAACAAAAAGTGTACTTGTGAAAGAGGAAGACTGGGCGGGATCCATAATCCAGTCCAATGAGTCAATGACTGATAATATGGGCATGTGGACCAGGTAGCTTTTAAAGAGTGGCATGTGATCACCTATGGAATGCTGAGTATTTTAGTAATATCAGAAGAGTAAATGTCTGTAAATGCATACACAAATGAGTTTCAGTGGTGGTCTTAGCTTTGACTCCTCTGACTTTCTCACTACAAAGACACTACATTAAAATAGCATACCAAGTGATAAGGGTGACAGATTACTTTAAAACAATAATAGGCAACTGCAAATTTTAAAATACCCTTTAAAAGTTGCGGGCTCTACCCTATGCTAGAGGTCTGTATCCAATATGAAAAATGATTTTTTAGTCATTGCAGACAGAAGAATTGAGAAATCGGCAGCTAAGACAAACGGATGCCAGAAAGTGCTATTAACGTCAAGTGCCTCACAAAGTATTTTTACTCTGTGTCTAATCTACACTGTGTAAGATGCTAAGCAGCAACCAAGTAAGTCATTTTTCATACTCAACTGTATAAACAGTTCTGTCCTATTATTCTAGCTGCCAAAGGGGGTTAAGATGGAGTAGGATATGTGGCCAGTTCTTCTGGCAGAAGCAAAAGAAGTTTAATTAGCTGACAGGCAACCCATAAAATAATCCCTTGTCTGCTAAAGGCACAAAGTAAGTAAATTACATATTAACTTCTTAGCTACGGAAATAGGATTTCAAGGGTGTAGTAAAATATTCTACTTGAAATGGTAATAACACAACAAATATTTATAAATGTCAAATGACAGCACACACATGCATTTTAATATTTTTGGACAGCCATGAGGTATCAGCTACAAGATGACCAAAACAGATATAACAGATATTACAGCATAAATTAGAAATGGTTCTTTTTCTGATGAATGTTCTACTATTTTTATCTGTAACACCCAGTAATTTCTGGTAAAATCCTGGATTTTAAACCTGGGTATTAGACCTTTCCGGATGTTCTACCCATGTTCAGTGTGCAGTGTTGGCCCATTGAGTTTCCAGGTATTTTTGTGAAATTCCTGTGTCAACCTGTTTACACTGAACCCAGGCAGTTGATAGTATAAAAGTGGCAATCATCAGCACAGAAGATGTGATTGGCTTTGGCTTTGTTTAAACAGCCATTCAACTCTTTAGCAAACTATTAGTAATAATAGTTAAAGGACGGTGGGGGGTCAGCAGCCAATATTTGACTTGCAAGCTTATAGGAGGGTGTGTCATTGTCGGGTATAGGGGAATAGAGCAAATAGGTCCAGGGGATATGGGGATTGGGTAGGAAAGGAGACAGGATAGTAGAGTCTGGACAGAGGGGCTGATTCAATCCCCTTTCGCGCGAAGTTTTTCTGCTTTACGCTGTGTGCGTAAGGCAGGAAAACTCGCGTTTTTTCGTTCACGGCTCATTGAGCCACGTATAAAAAGCCTGAGGTTTCAGTCCCGTAATAGACGGGAAAAAGCGCACTTCGCGTTTTTTCCCGTCTTCGCGCGGGATTGAATCAGCCCCAGAGTTCCTTAAAAGGGTCACCTCCAGGCAGGTCCACGACACCCACAGCCCTTCCAACAAAGAGGAAAAATTGTGGAGTAAATTTTTGCCAACTGATCAGGTGTGTAGTACCAACTATAGTAAATTTTGTATGCTTTTTCCTTGATTTTAGTGCATATGGAGGATTTCTAAACGAGTGTCCTCCCAGGATGCATTGTCCCCAGGCAGGGCCCCAGATCCCTCTCCCAGCTCCTCTCCTGGTAGTCTTAATGTATTTGAAAAAACTGTAAAGGGTTGGGGCATAGAGTTGGGTACCACTGTTGGAGTGATTGGAAATTCACCCAGTGAATCCCTTCATGGAAATAAGTCTAATGCCCTGAGTCGCCATTGACATGAAAAACCCCCACACTAACCTGAGGGAAAGGCAGGGTTACCCCACAGGGGGGCAGAAGAGAAGTCAGGCCTGCAGGCATCCCAAATTGTTGATAAAAACGCAGTCATTGGTAGCTAATAGGTGGCGAGCAATGCCACTTAAGGAGGACAATAATGTAAGGCCCGCATGAGATATCTCCATATCCAGCCAGATCAGATGACCAGGAGGGGCAGATGGGGATGCGGCTCAGGTGGGAGGCTCTATAGTATAATTTAAAGTAAGGAAATTCAGGCCCCCCCCCTCCCATATTATGTGGGTTTTTTAAGCAAAGCAAGGCGAGGTTGGGTGGGCAGCATTTCCTAATAAATTTGATGAGGATGCTTTGGAGGCCTGCAAGCACCAAATTGGAGCTACTCTCACAGGAATGGTCTGAAAAAGGTAAAGCATTCTGGAGAGGATGTTCATCTTGAATGTAAAGACTGTGGCCTATTTTATACCGTGTGTTAGAATTAGAGGTATTGGGAAATTTACTAAAGGTCGAGTTTGATTTCTCGAGTGGGTCATATTTCTGGGCGAGTTTTGGTTTTAGGGCAAGTTTAGTATTCACTATATTCACTATAAAACTCACTAGCATGTGAGTTTTATAAAACTCGCCCCTGCTTTTTGTATGCAAATTTTAGAACTCACTATGCATCCATCAACCCCTATTACATTTTATCTTACATAACAAACAAACATTCGTATATATAACCGAGCCGCTCTTTTCCGACATATAAAAGGCTGGATCACCCATCAATCCCTTCACACTTACACTTTACTAGACCAACAGTTTCTACCTAACATGGAACTCATTTGTTTTCTACAATCCAAACGCAGCGACATAAATTCTAACCTTCTTGACAACCCTCTTCTCATGGCTAACTGGCACACATGGCACAAGGTACGACGTAAATGGCATCTTACCTCTCATCATTCTCTGTTCCTCCCCCTCCTCAATAATCTGGCCCTTCCTCCTGGTTTTTCCTCTACACAATTCTTAGTTTGGGCCTCTAATGGAATATCTTCCTTACGAGACCTTACCTGCCCTCAGAGATCCCAAATTTTCTCCTTTCGAGAACTCCAAAGGAAACTTCACCCGACACCCGACATGCAATTCTTCCATTTATCCAAGCCCAACATTACATTATTCACTGCACCTCCCTATTCTCTCCTGATGACTGGAGTAACAGCTTAGATTCACTTCTTCTATGCTCTTCTGGCAATTGCCGCCCTATTTCTCTATTCTACCAAATGCTCCGGATTCCCGACTTCCCCCAAGAGTCTCCTGGTAGTATGGCAGGATGGGCCAAGGACCTCTCCCAGATTTCAGTGGACACCTTATTAGGTTCTCTGACGACCTCTATATCACTTATTATCCCTTCCATGTATCGTGAGATGCTTTACCGAATTTTTTACAGGGGCTATCTGTCCCCATCTCGCTGCTCAGCTATAGGCATCACCTCTACAAGTGCTTGCCCTAAATGCTCTTCCCCTAACGCCACCCTTTAACACTGCCTATGGGATTGCCATCCTATTAAACTCTTTTGGACCCCGAGAGACTTTGCGATTCGTCATCTAGTACCCTCCTTTTCTCTCACGCCGGAATGGGCGCTGTTTGGGCTCCTTCCCTCCACCCCTAAACTACCTATAGGTAACAAAAAACTACTGACAAACCTGTCTGCGGCGGGGAAAAAATGTATACTACAACACTGGATACAAGCCTCGCCTCCATCCCTAACCCTTTTTGCTAACAAATTATTCTTCTATTTCCGTATGGATTGGCTGGAAGCCTTGTTAGCCAAGGAAAACAAAACTGCATCCTTTTTCTGTGTTTGGGAGAAATTTATAACGACTCTCTCTCCCTCTACTAGTTCCCAAATTAAATTACGTTTTAGATCTGATTGGTTTGAAACTAGATTATCGCTTAATGAGCCCCCGATTCCACTCCCATAACTGATGCGATCCTCTGGGTTTTGTATCTCTTCAAGTACTCTTTTCCCCCTCATATCTTTGATATTCTCTTCTCCCCTCTCTTTATGGTTGACTCCCTCAATTTCCCAATTGCATATTTGCATAAATTATTGCCGTGCTTATGTAAAACTAGTTTCTGCTATAATTCCCAATGTATAGGATGACATGCTCCCATGTGAAATCTGTATCTGTTTACTGCTTATATACCTATTTATGTAACTTTCTCATGTTTATATATTACTGTGAACATTTTTCTTGTTTCAATAAAAAAATTAATTAATTTTCCGATAATTTGTGGTATGTAAATGATATCTAATAATGTCTTTAGAATTGATGACCATGTTCAGACTGCAAAAATGTCAATAAATGGTTACTGATTCACTATATTAGAAGGGGGTCTGTGTAGTGCGTAAAGGAATAATTGCCAACCCTTGTCCTCTATTAAATAATTATGTTTATCAAAATGTAACTTCCTGTTTGAAAATCATTTCAACCTACTACACTTAGACACCATTATGTTCAGACTTGGGTGAGATAAAGACAGAAAATCCAAACACTGTAGAGTTGTTTGGATGAGATTCAAGAGCATTAACATGTATGAGCTCCTGCAGAGACAGTACCCCGTCCCTTATAACAAGACAGCACAAAATTTACTAATCTTCAAAAGTGAAGTACTGATTCCTTGATCAGCAAAATGTAAACTTCATATGACTTCTGCACTAAAAAACAAATTTCTACAAGAAGGAGGTACTAATCATTCTGAAAAGGGAACAGTTCAAGTGTCCCATTAGGGGATATATTATTCAAGGTGCACTGTATCTATGGACCGAATCTGTGTTCCCGCATGAGTTGGCCAGGAGGTCAGGAGACCCTAGCGACCCCACACCTATACGGCCCTCATCCGCCACCATCACCGCAAGCTTCCTTGGCCACTCTACAAGTGGCAGACAGCCCCCATGCCATACATAGCTAGGCCTCCCTTCCAGTTCCATCTGTAAGCACATAAGCTGCCTGTTCCCTATAAATAATAATATATGAAAGTGCCCCCCTCTGCTTATATTGGAGGGAGGGACAACAGAACTGTCCCGCTAAAATCGGGACAGTTGGGGTGGGGTGTATGCCCTCCACTGCTGTCCCTTTAAAGCCAGATCAGTTCATTCGGAGTGCAGCTGGCATGGCCTGGCTTGCTGGACACAATGTTTTCCTCTCTGTCCTCAGATACCAAAGCAGCACACATTGCTCAGTGCTAACATGGAGCTAAGGTAAAAGAGGGGGAGAGTGTGATATTGGCAGGCAGCATGCCACTCACCCACCCACCACACTAAGCCCACAGTTGACACAGGCATGAGGGGACATCTTGTGTACATCTTTCCCCCCACTTCTGTAAGTGTACTTGTGAAAGTAGGGGACTGGACAGAATCCAGGAATATGATCGATACAGTGTAGCATCACCAGACCCCAGCACCTCTGCTCTGTCCTGTCTGCTCTTCCGCTCTGTTCTCACATGTCAGCTCTTCCGATCTGTCCTGTCGGCTCCTCTGCTCTGTTCTGTCGGCACCTACCCTCTGGCCTGTCGGCTCCTCTGCTCTGTCCTGTTGGCTCCTTTGCTCTGTCCTGTCGGCTCCTCTTCTCTGTCCTGTCGGCTCCTCTTCTCTGTCCTGTCGGCTCCTCTTCTCTGTCCTGTCGGCTCCTCTTCTCTGTCCTGTCGGCTCCTCTGCTCTGTCTTGTCCGCTCCTCTCTTTTGTTCTGTTGGCTCCTCTGCTCTGTCCTGTCGGCTCCTCTGCTCTGTCCTGTCGGCTCCTACCCTCTGTCCTCTCTGCACCTACCCTCTGTCCTGTTGGCTCCTCCGCTCTGTCCTGTCTGCTCCTCTGCTTGGCCCTGTCAGCTGCTCTGCTCTGTTCTTACTTGTCAGCTCTTCCGCTCTGTCCTGTCAGCTCCTCCGTTCTGTCTTCTCGGCTCCTTTGCTCTGTCCTGTTGGCTCCTCCTGACATATCTGACAGCTGAGTTCATTAACGTGTCGGATTGAAGAATGACAATCAGTTAAACTTGTCAGCATTTTAGTTCCAGCAAGATATCCTTATATAGAGAGAACAAACCAATTGAGCTCTTTATATTTTGGGGCAAAAACCAATACTGCAGTCCACTAGTCCTGAACTGGTAACAAAAAACATTTAATATGGACTTATTTTGAACTAAAGTTTATGAACTAAACAGCTTCCACTGTTGCACACTTCTAGCATCTCATATTATTTACTGAAGCAAAGTTGAGCTTAAAGATATGCTCCAATGCTATAACTTGAAATGTAAGATCAATGGTTTTAATTTACTGATGGATACACCACAATAAAATTATGAGAGACCATTTTTTATTGGTGCAGTAAAGTCAGTACAATGTAGTTGTTAATGGAATGTGTACAGTGTGATTCCCAATTTGCCTGTATAATATGACTATTAACAAGTCTAAGCAATTGGACAAATGATAATGCAGGGGCAAACGCATGATTTTGGAAGGGTGGTTTCTGAAGCATGTATGGTGTTTTGGAGATGGTGCACTATATAAAGTATCAATTGGGTATATTAGGTGGCAGGTGTATATTTGGGTATATAGTTGTCATACTGTTATTTATAGTGTAAGCTTCAAACCATGACTACACCCCGCATATATTACAATATGTTATATATCCTTACCTCCTTTTACTTAATATCTGCTGTATATAGTGCACCATTTCCATCCTCATGATATAGGGGTCTGGAGTAGACACACTATATAAAGTACATATTGGTTATATTGGTATACTGTGAAGGAACATACAATACAGATATATATATATATATATATACAGGGCTCGAAGTGAGGGGGTATACGGGGGTATGTCATACCGGCACTTCTCCCACTGTTGTAATAGAAAAACTACAAATCTCCATTGACTTCTATTATATTCAGTGTTTTCATACCCCCACTTCTAAATGTCCATACCCCCACTTCTAAATTTTCACTTC
>JABWIB010000190.1:105945-116913 GCA_016617825.1 Platyplectrum ornatum | reverse complement strand
CACATTCTGCTCCACCTGTTGTATTATAATGAGACAACACCTTCTGCTCCACCTGTTGTATTATAATGAGACACCACATTCTGCTCCACCTGTTTCTCAATGACACTGATTCCCGGACATTGTATAGTCCGGGGACAGCACAGCTCCGGACCCCGGACGCAATGTGCGATTCCCAGACGGTCCGGAGGAAACTTGGACCGGTGGTAACCCTAGACTAGAACCTTGCATTCTGATTACAGATAAATTGTAGTGATAGTTTTTTTTTTCTTTTTACTGTAATATCTGTTAATAAAAAGTGTTTTGTTTTGTAGTCACTTTTTTAATAAATGTGCAAACCAGGAAACAACTAAGGGAATAGATATTTACTTTTGAAGTTTCTAGAACAAATGAATGGCACAGGTTACTAAAAGAGGGGGGGGGGGTTAAAATTGTCATTAGGATGAGGGGTGATTAGAACATGTTTAAGTGAGAGCTGGCTAATCATTTAACACGTTCCTCAGATATAACAGGTTAAAGGTGGAGAGGAGTGAAGGAGGCAAAGTATGGGCTGAGTACAGAAGTATGAAAGTTAATTTAAGGAAACGTCATTTCTTTCAGCAGTAAGTCTTTGAAGTTTTGTCTGAACTTGTGCGTGAGTTATTAGGAGAAAGGGACAGAGGTCGAAATAAACAGTTAACTGCCAAAAAAGAGATATTGCTATATACAGACATAACAAGATACGTGAAAACTATTTATTTAGCTGTACATATGATGTGATATGAGATGTAGTTGTGAAACATATCCCTGTAGTGAACAGTCAGAGATAGATTACAGCTAATGGTAGTGTGTTCAAGAGCATTACATCAGTGTTGAATAATAAACTAGTTACACAACAGAATGACAGGTAGGACATGTAGAGTATCAATAAATAGCAGTTAATAACTGGCGGATTCAGATTGCTCAGGTTTCTGGGTGGGCATTTCATTTGTATTGATACACATGGGAGAGAGGGGGACTGTAAGGTGAATGATCAGAAAGTGGCAATGGAGGTTTCGAGAAACAGTAAACTGTGCACAGATGAGAGATCACAAGGTCAACCACCTTTTCATCACAGTGGATAGGGGGATCAGACCACAGCATGAGATCAAAGGAGGGCAATGTAGAGAGAAGCACAGGTTAGGTATTTTAATATGAACGTTTAACTGCTGAGTATGACAGAGCCTAAAGGGAGGACGTAACACAAACATGAAATAAGTATTAAAATTATTAAAAGGTGTCATAGGGTTATGGGAATATATGACTGGATCCAGACTTTTCAAACACCTGTATTTAGCACCAACCATGCACAAGCTTGGGAACTCCAGCATTGATGTGGATTCTCACAATCCAGATTTCTGTACTGGGAGGTTTAGAAGTAGTTGGGCAGGAAGAGTATAGCAGGTGAGAGGGGAATGTATCCATATTATATAGTATGGACTGCATGAACGCCTTACGCAGGGATCAGATTTCCCATCTGTGCCCATGCAAAATCTTAGATTATTTTATAATAATGATGATGATCTTGACAAGTCTTACTTCTTAAAGAATATCTACTTGTACATTAAATGTAGTGCATAAAGTAAGCAATGACAAAACAATAAACAATAAATTATTCATAAAATATGTTCCTCTGAAATTTATTCTGTTGCGGTCATTACATTCACCCACAACACAACAATTCTGTTCACTTTTGATCTACATTTGGGATGCAGATTATCACCATAGGCAAAATCTTGAGGATCGTTTCTTTCTCACATTTATAATCAAATCCAGGACTTTGAATTAAACACATTTGTGCACATCAGATTCTGATTATTTACACAGACTCCCTATAAGACACAATGGACTGGATACATGTTCCCACACACCTTAACTCAACTGGATACATATCCCCACATCCCCACTGTCTTAGCTTATTCGTGTGATCATCAGTTCGTGTGATCACTGAGGCGATTTGAGAAAGACGATGTCCTGTTTGATCCGGCCCAGGGGATGGATCCCACGCCGTATGGAACATCCGCTTGTGTACATATGGTGCATTTTTACCCCACTCCAGGAAGCACAGTTGCTGGGGGATCCTGGATGTGGTCCAATCAGTACAGCAAGCATTAAAATAAGTTTACAGTGTGTATATATTTCCTATTAAGATTTATTTTTCTTTTTATATATATTTTTAATGAAGCAGTAACCATTGTCACAGACCAGCTTATAGTGATAGCTATAGTGTACTGACTGCCTGACTGCCTGATTTAGGCTTAAGATCAGCCTCTGCAATGGAGGTTAATTGAACTTATGAATAAGTGGGTAAAACCATGTTGAATTGCAGGGGAGGTAAAATGAATGTTAGTATTTGCATGCAGGGAGAATACTTTATTTTTGCATTTTGCACACAGATACTGACCAGTGTTACTGTTACACTGTTATTAGACTTGTGCTAGGACACATCGTCTTTCAACTCTAATACTCTTTGCATTCAATGAATTTTAACAAATCAACTAAATTCAACATGGTTTTGCCCACTCACTCATAAGTTTTATTACCCTGCTACCCTATCTGCACTCCAGTCTATCAGTTTTTTTTCTGTGTCGTTCCATCTGTACTCCAATCTTTATGGTTATTACAGTACTACTGTTATTAGTTTGGTGCATTATCTTGGTTACCCTAGCCACATTGGCGACTGGCGGCCACGGCCTGCTGCAAGCCCATCCCCACCATCGTGCTAAATACTGGCCTGGTAGTTAGATGCGGCACCCTGGTGAATCAGTTCTGTGACAACTATCTGATCCTGTTTGGGACGTACAGACATGAATTAAATCCCCAATCCTTCCAAAAATCTGGATCCAGTCCAAATCTCTTAATTCCAAAGAGAATATAAGAGAGAAGCACACAATTACATTCCTATCAACTGAAAGGAAGGAGCTACTATGAGTCCTAAAAAATAATAACCAGAATTATAGGGTTATTTAAAGTTGATAATGTGTTCTGTAAAATAATACAGGCTGCAGCCAGTCATCTGCTGGCCTATGACTCAGTTCCTGCATGGCTCCCACTGTGTGTCCTATTCACCACAAGAGAAAGCAATACCTTAGATCATTTGCATTTTACACAGCAAAATTTAGTTTAGCGGAATTGCCATCTTGACGTAGACAGTGACACACAGCAGCAAACACCCACAAACTCAGAGTTTCAGTCCAGTAAAAACAGTAAAAAGAAACTCTATGCCTGTCCAACACTCCCTTCAATAGTTTCAGACTAGGAATGAGGAGACATTGTGCCGAAACCACAGACAAGCTCACAAATCACTTTAAGTTTGTAATAATGCTATCATTTTTACTTTTGTTGTATGTCCACCTTGTGTGTATCTTTGTTTCTGGACCATTCATTTATTCCATAAATATGTTGTTGTTAATTTGTATTGCCAAATATGGAACTATCAGGTTTTTTTTACTCCAACACTTTATACAGTAGCATGTTGTAATCCTTGGACCTATAATTAGGACTCTTTTATTGCTGTTGTATTAGAAAATGGCTGTTTAATGAAGTGTGGGAGGAAATTGGGGATCCCATGCAGATATATACACACAGACAGAGATATATCAGTATCTGGAAGTAAGGTCACCATGATGACTAGAGATAGGTGGACCTGGCAACCATATTGAAGTCAAATAAAAATCACCAGTTTATCCACAGGGTAACACTTACCTGCCTTTTGAAACTAGGACAGAACTGCAATTCTGATTAGTGGCACTGTGCATAAGTGTACGTACGTAGAAGTATGTAAAAGTTTTATTCGCAGTGGCATATGTCATTCCTCCTTCAGTAGGTCCTGGCTGTTGATAGGCAGTGAGCAGACACTGACGTGTTAACTACATTAAGACTAAATTCTTTGTATTTTGTTGGAAATGTCATCCATGGATATATAAAAGGACCATCATTTCACTTGCACTCTAGCGACATTTGTGAGGTACCTACAAGGACGTATCTACAGGTGGGACATCCTTTGCACTTGTGGCACCCTGGTTCTCTGGTTAGAAATGTTGTTGTTGTGGTTAGATGTTTTGCACAATGGCTTTAAGATTTCTGGCCCTCCTATGGCCACACAGCAATGTCCTGTTATTAACGGCCAACATTCATAGTTACATTCACAGCCCTATAAAAAAAAACAAATGACTGAATGTTGTGATCCATGGAATCCTCTCTTCTGCGGTATGGGGTTCTCTTGCTTTTAGTAATTTCTCTCTGGGGATATTGTCCTCTTTCTATTTTGCTGTTAATATGTTACACATACTGTATAATACTCCCTTACTTCAGAATCATGTACTTTCTCTGTTCTTCAGCCAGTGTTGGGTCCAAATGAATCCTCTTCACTCTTAAGATAATGGGAACTGTATTTGGGTCTCGCTCACATCCGATGTAAATTTGATTGTAGGAACCATGGTATTTACACGTTCCATCATTGTTCTGAAATCCTAAAGGGAGCAATCCCATGGCATAAAAATGTCATTACGAAACCAAATAGATGATATTTTGATTGTAAGCAAGGCTTTGGCTGAACAGCCTAAGCTCAGTTGTAAACATTTAGCAATTTGCATAGGTTGGTGCCACGTTTGAATCCATGATACAAACCTGCTTCTGTAGATATAAATGGTCATCAAACAAGAAGTAATTACACGTCAGTGTTAATCATAATAGGTCCAACATGAGATCCGTTGGGGGACTGCAATAGGTGCTGAATCAATTACTTGGCTCTGTTCAAGGGGGATACTTGTATGTAAACTCACAAGGCCATAAGGAGTTTATCAGATGATAACCCTAGCAGCTGTAGGCTTACCAAAAAATGTCCTTAAGATAACTCTGGTCTGGTGATGGAATCAAGGGCTAAAAGAAGTAGTCCAAAACCATTGAGACTGGTTGCAGGAGGGAATCACTGGCTAAAGGTTATGGGTTTTCCTGGTGGATCCACCAGTCTCTTGTGGACCTCATATAATAGGAAGCCCAGTTCACTGCATGCGTTACGGCTTTTCAAGCTCACCCAGAGCCAGTACTACTCACCCTACTCATCAGTGCAGTGTACTGATGACTGTTAGAGGCCAATGGACTAGTGATCAGTGCCAGGGATTGTAGAGCATGGCTGTGCCACAAGAGCATATAGATTGCAGCACAAGAGATGATAACTTGTGCTAAGGCTTTTTATTTCTGCATATTCCAGAAACCTACCACTGAGGCCTTATTTATGGACATTATATATATATATATATATATATATATATATATATATATATTATCTAAACCAGTGGAAATTTAAAAGTGGTGGTATTTTTCAATTACATCAGTAGGAGAAGTGGCGTTATGGCATACCCCCATATACACCCCCACTTCGAGCCCTGATCTAAACCCATATGTACTAAACAAAGTAAAAATGCTAATAGTTAAAAGATAAACCCACACAGACACTCAGAGAATACAGACAAAGCTAAAATGGTGTTTGCCAATGCCACCCTATGCATTTGCCTATATTTCCTATNCCTGGGGCTAGCTCTGTATTAACCAGTGTATAATTTCCTTTTTAAGAGGAGAATGTGATTTGGAGGGTTTTGTTTAAATAGTTTTTTTTCGTTTTTCAACCAAGGAACATCTGGCTGGGTGATTTCTCAACTTGTGGCAGATGTGTTAAGCATAAAAATACTTTTCAGGTCAATGTGACTGGTAAAAGGTACACAACATACCATGCCTCCCAACAAGAAGTGCTGCTTGTCATTCATTTATATCTTAGAGTTACAGCAATCCGTGCAACTCACATTTCAGTCATTAAAATAGTCATATGTGAAACAGACATTTGTAAAGATAATGTGGAACATCTGTGTAAAATATATGAACATGCTCTGTGGGGTCATCTTGTTATATAATAACTTCACAGTGTCTGGAGGCACGTTTATTCACTACAACTCACACTATAATTCAGTAAAGGGAAGTAGATTCATACATCTTAAGCAAGAAGTGAAACTTGTGTCCAGTACAACTCTTCACCTTGTCCCTCTGATAACAACACATCACACGGTCTATACCGTAGTGTCAGAAGCGTAAAATTCTCAAGACCGTAATTATTTTCATACATTTTTGGGAACTTTTGGAAAATTTGTTATAATTTAACTACATTTGTAGCATTTGCATCAAGTCGTTACATGAACAATGACTTGGAAAGGAAAGGCTCAAACATACAACTCCTATACACACACGCAACACAAACGCAATTACAGGGAAAGTGAAATGGAAGCAGCTTTGTCAACACATTCTATCCATTAACCACAGATCTTATTACATTTGTAGGGGCAATCAAAGGCAGCATAGGTCATTTTATGAAATGTAGGAGGGTCATTAAGCAAATTGAACCATTGAGAATAAGTGGGCTTGTTAGGCCTTTTCCAGGAACTGCTCTCTTGCTATGCTGATGAGAGAAAAACCCATGTGCAAAGGGCATGCTTCTAATTCTAGTGCAGGGAATTCAGACATGAAGAAATAAGAAACAATGGCTTGTTTCCAGAGCTTTGATAAAGGAGGTAGTCCACATGTCGTATGTGTCCTAACCCCATATCAGATTTCCCACTCGGCACATACCTAAGGCTGGCATACTAATGGCCAAATCTGTGTAAGCTGCTGGGAGAGATGCTCCTCATTATTAGGATCATGTGATACTTGAATACTGTTACAATTAACAATATAGTTACAAAATGCACAATATAATTATGTATAAAATGTTTTATGTATTTTTACTTAATTAACAAAAAGTTATTGACTTAAAAAAAAATACTGTTACAATTGTGTATTTCCCTACTAAAAATTGGGATGACATTGTATACAGTCCCTCCTCTTCCCTTTGTGCCTTCAGTCACTAAGCGGCAGCACCTGTTTTGCATATGCAGAATTTATGATTAGATCTATTGTGAGCCAAGCCAATTTGATGTAAATCATGTTGTTGGAAAGAAATTAGACCTCACTAGTTGCTTGTTGGAATATATACGTTTGAATTTTGACATTTCAATACATTCTTAGGAATATTTAAAAAAAATTGAATCCAAACTTATAACCCCACAGTGTACTGGATCCTGCTTCCCACATATTTTTCATAGACAGGAAGGTGCAGTCGAAAGAGGAAAGTGAACGCCCCTATTACTCCTCATCATGTGCATGCACATCGTAACCCTACCTTAAATGCTCAGTGTGGATCTTCCTACATACACATATCTCCACCCCCATCATCTGCTTGCCTATCCCTTCTTCGTAACATTCAACCGGGGCATGTGCATTGCGAACACCGCACCCTGTAACGTCCTTACATTTAGTTCTCTTAATGTGTGGTTTTATGCATACATAGATTCATTGGCTCCCCTGCCTCCCTGTGATACTGACAAGTAGATTGCAGGGAAGCCACTCACTGTCATACTGTAGCAGAGAGCAGTTGCAGTACTTTTATATATTGGAATTATATTGTGTTATTAATTTATGCATCTGTGTTTTCCTTGTCTGTATTTTTGTATGTCTGTCTTGTCTGCTTTTTTTTCATGTCGTATTATCATTCTCATTATATTGGTGTATATGAGTGTCGGTATTATCATCATCTGAATTATAACTACCACCCACTAAGATCAGTACGCTGTTGTTAATTATATAAACAATTGTAACAAATACGCAACCCATATGACAAAATAATTATATTCATAATTCATCTCACAGCTCTAATATGGTGAAACCCAGCCCCTACTGTACAATTCAAATATAACCCCCTGCACACTTAGCGTAAATTAGGGGGACGCAGGACTGGCCCAGCTGATGGCTCCCCTAGCACCTGCACCTTAGAACATATATTATCTGTAGCACACAAGCACGCTGGAACACCCAACTTCAGCAGTCTTCGTAATCTAGGATCTTTACAGTAGTCTGTACAAATATGGATATATGTAAATAAGCATTGATTTAAAACATATTTTCGGAATAAACTCCATTCTAACATGAAACTCTGAAATCTAGCTTAAGTCTTAGATTAATCCAGTGGAGTTTTTTTCCCTGGAATGTTTTTGGAGTTAATACAAACATGCAGATTTCAAGAACACTGCGCTCGATTTCAAGAATTTTGAATAAAATAAATATTTGAGATGTTTTATAAACGCTGTCAACAGTAGATCTGCAATGTTTGGAAATTCCTCAGAGTAGAGAAAACACAGTTTTTATTTTAAATACAAAAACAACTATTTTCCTTCTAACGTATTAATCAACTGGTGGCCTATATTACTTTCTGAAGTACTGCTAGTGTAGATGTGCAATGCAAATATTATGTAGAAATCCTGAACTGATAGGAACAATAAACTATCAGTGAGGAAATGTATAAACCTCTTACAGAAAAAAACATTAGCTGTCACATATCTATATATACACAATGATCTGCCCCATACATTAAGGGTAAGATTTACTGTCAATAGCTTTCACATGAAAGCCAATTTTACGCTGTTCCCTCTCCTGCCATTCCAGGCTAAGAACCTCATTTATCTTAAATAATGTCTTCAGTAGTCGCATGGAGATGTGTCCATGGTATATCTTCAGGTATGTGTTTTAAATTATTGTAAATGGTATTTACAAAAATAAAATGGCAAAGTATTTAATAGAAATGTGTTAAGGAAAGATGTGTCTCTAAAGGCAAAGGTGACTGATTTTGGTGTCACACTCACACAAAGCATTGTGTAACTAGATTTTTGTGCCCGATAAACCATTAAGCATTGTTAAACATACGTTTTACATGCACTGTTATATGCATACGGCAAAACTTTCCACATATATAAACAAATTGGATCTGTATAAATAAATTCATGAATTAACATGTGAGAATACTTGCACTACATTGCCACGGACTGACAAATTATAGCTTGGGGGGTTACACTATAAAGAGCTTATAAAGTCCAAAGCAGCACAAGTACAGACAAAGGTCAGGTTTTACTACAACTGGTTTCTAGATGCCTTTAACGCAAACCAACATCCACAGAAATCTATGGGGGGGGTATACAGGGGTATGCCATACCAGCACTTCTCACATTTATGTAATTTAAATACTACAAATCTACATTGATTTCCATTATATTCAGTATTTCCATATTGGCACTTCTGAATGAAATATTTGAATCCATATGAGAACGATCACGTTAAGACTGAAGCCAAAGTCTCACCGTTCCAGACGGCTCAGAGTTGAAGTGTTGGAGCAGTGAGCTCTGCAGTCATTAAATTCCATTATTACAGCGTGTGCATCTTATGTGGAACAGGATGTTAGGGAAAACCTTTTATTAGAGCAATAAACTCTTTTGCAGTAAGTTTTTACAGGAGTTTGCTTCATGGCTCACAAAATACATGTGTTTTTGGGCGCACAGCCCGTATATGGCCCTCTGTTTTAATTATTAGTTCAGTTTTCTTTCCAGCACTTCATCACATCCAGACTAAGCACTTGCGCTGTATGCCCTCAACTCTAAACTCTAAACTCTTGCTGCTGGGTCCCATAGGAATGATTAACCTACAATAAACTGAATGAACAGTTGCTGTGCACTTAGCCACCGGCGGTCCAAAGGTGGTGGGAATCAGAAGACGACAAAGGACATGGGATTTCCCAGAGCCCATGATGGTTAGGACGGACTTAGCCACAAGTAAGAGACAGGTCACTAGGATGAGATAGCCAAATGATGGAAGCCAGAAGACAAGTGTGCTGATAGTACAAGGGGACTTGAATCCAATGTAAGAGCATAGCAGAATGGGCGAAAGCACAGCAAATAATTAGTCAAACCAAGCCGGTGAATACATAGAATACATAACACACAGGGGTACAGCAGGCAAGCGAATATGTATTGAAAGTATTGAAAGTGGAAGTCACATAATGTGGTGTAAACTCATCGGACTGGATCCAGACTTATGTACAATTAAACTTACAAGCGAGTGGGCAAAACCATGTTGATATACAAGGGAGTTAAATTACATTAATTGCAATCAGTATTAGAGTTGAGAAATGCTGTTTTCTAGTTTAAGTCTAATAACGGTGTAACAGTAACACTGGTCAGTATCTGGGTGTAATAAGCAAAACCAAAGTATTCTCCCTGCATGCAAACACTTATTATTTTTTTCATTTTACCTCCCCTGAAATTCAACATGGTTTTGCCCACTCACTTGTAAGTTCAATACTTCGTAAGACAGCATCTGGTCCATGTTTGGATTATGTAAAAACCAAAAAACGGAACCTGAGATAAAAGGCTATGTGATCAGAGAAGCTGCAAACAGTTGCTCTTGGGAAGAACATCTTGCGAACTCCCTGCAGCCAGGGCTGGTGCACCTATTAGGCGACTTTAGGTGGCTGCCTACAGCGGACGGCTGAGCGGGCGTGTGGGCATCACAGGTCAAGAAAAAATAGTAAAAAAAAAAAAGTTAATATTGTAATAAAGTAATAAATTGACACCAGAAGAACTAAATACACTATATATATATCTGCACATGTTTGTTTGTGTATCCACATATGGAATTCCGAAGACATCAGTAGTTCAAGAGGTATGGCTCAATCAAAAACCCTGGACTCCATGGACATAAACTATGGCAGCAGGAGGTTTGAATAAGGGGAAAACAGGGCTAGGTTTATTAAACTACAGGAAAGAAAAAAATCTTGCCCATAGCAACCAGACTGTAGCTGACATTCTCTAGTATGTAATAGAAAAATGAGAGCTAGAATCTGATTGGTTGCTATGGCGAACATCTCTCGTTTTCTTTCCTGCAGCTTAGTGAATATAGGCCTAATACTCTTTATACTAAAAATTATATATATATATATATATATATATATATATATCTATATATATATATATATAAAATTATATGTGTCCCAAAGTTGGGCTCTGAAAAATTTAGAGTTAGGACCACCACAAGCAGAAAGGC
>JABWIB010000190.1:42530-93562 GCA_016617825.1 Platyplectrum ornatum | reverse complement strand
AAACAATATTTCGCTAAATATTAAAGCTCTCCAATATTTTATGTATAACAAATAAACAAATAATTATTTAAAAACTCGTCGTGAAATCTTTATTAATGAGTGCATCCGATCAGAAAGATCCAATCTTTTCTTTTTTCTCTTATTCACATAAACAGTGCAATTGTACACACACACACAAAGGTGCACACTGCTGTCGGTAGATTGCAGAATCTCATATATTAGTTAAATGCTCCTTTCATGCCTGTACGCATGGTACACCTCCAGTCCTTTCAATGTCTGATTGTTGGAGCTGGAGCCCGCATTGTAATGTTCTGGCTGAACATGTATTAACTGCTTATAACCAACAATTTCTATTTGTTAAATATTTTTGTAGTATTGTGAATTAAAATTTCTTGCAAATAGCAATTCCCTTCTGTCCCCATAGAGATACATGGAAACAGCAGCATATGTCAAGACTAGAGGAGAAACTGCGGTGTCTCTTCTGTTACCTGCCTTTGTAAATTAGAAAGGGGAGGAACATAAATACATATGTACAAACAAATGCAATTTGTTAATAAAAGCGGTTAGCAATGTATATAATAAACTTCAGATTATTACCTATTTAAAGTAATGATGCTTTTTGTAGTTAATTAGCTAATAAAAAAGCCTGGTTTTATTTTATATAAGCATGGCTTAATTGAAATAGACTGACCAATATCACATATGTGTTTTCTATTCATGTGTGCTATCCCTTTCTTTTCATTATGTCTAATATCGACACTGATATTAATATACTATCACAATAGTAAGCATTGTTTTATAAATTTGACATAAATGGATGTGTAGACATAACAGCTCCTTTACATATTTAGTTTTATACCTATATAAACAAGCTGGAATGGAAAGCGCATATAATATGGGTCTGGTCAGGTCTAATAAAAGCACCTTAACATGTTGATATAAAAGTATAGAGCTAAAACTCCTTACTCCCTTGTCTGTAATTCCCTTCCATGGTTACAAGTATTAAGTAACTTCTGGGGGATTAGGTGAAGCTAAAGAAAACCTCCTCCTCCCATGTGCCAGGTTACCTATCTTATTTACAACTTAGCTAAAAGATTTTCCCCAGTGTTGGCGATTCCATGGCTAGGCTCCTTGCTCTCTCCTCTGTGCTGTACTATTTAAGAAGGACATTCACACCCCATAAAAATGTATGTTGGAGTTTTCACACCTATTAAAAGGGATCTGAGGCAGGGAGGCCCTTAAGGGTTGGGCTGTTAAGTGGGTAGAAGAGCTGTGCTCTTTTCTTTCCTGCCCACTCTGCGGGTTACAGTGCCACCATAGTTGATGATGGATGTGTCATCTACGAGAGCGCTCACAAATCCATTCTGTTTGTCTAGGGCTTGGCCAAGTCTCAAGAAAGTTTAGACTCCTTGGTGTATCGTAAAATTCAGAGCAAAACACCATAAATCTCGAAAAGCCTGTCAAAAGGAGGCAGTCACTTACCAGCTCACATTCCTCCTGTCTCTAACCCACATTTCAGGTCCAAAAGGCCAAAGGAAGTAGTGGTACAAAGCCACTTGAATCTCATATTTACTTTGAACATGAGCAGCAATGTCTGCAGTTCATTTAAGAGTATTATTTTGCTTTACATAAAAAGAGGATACATTATATGCACAACTAGTATTCATGGCTCATGATCACACACATTATAGACAATAAAGACATTGCTTGTTTTGCTGATTTGATTTCTTTAATAGATTTTTATATTTATGTATTCATATATTTACTGTTCTACTTATCAGAGATGAAAGTCCCAAATCTGGGTTTTCTCCTTTCTGAATTGTTTGACATTTCATATCAGTCTCAATGTTTATTTTTTATTATATATTCATATAAGCTGGTACACATTTTTTAATAAAAGACACGACTGACCCATCAAAAATGTCTTCACAAGTTGTTTCAGCATCATGTACAGTGTTGTGCATACAAACTGCGCAAACAATCCTTTTGCGATTTATACAATTATATGCTGAAATAATTGACATAAAATACTGGTACCTATACACTCTAGAAGATGCCAAGAGGTCATGCCACTCATCATTGTCAAGTGCACGCATATCCTGTTCCCACCTGCCCCGAGGTACCACAAGGGTATCAGATTTGGAGGAACACATAGATGAGTGAACGGACGAGATAGCACCCTTTGAGGATATAGAGGTAAGAGAAGGACTAGGGGAGGAGAGTCAGGGAATTGGGCAGTCAGGACTTGTCAGAGCTGCAGATAATGAAGAGAAAAGGAAAGAGCAAAGGACTTGAGGGCCCCATCAGCATATAGAGAGCCTAGGGAGGTGAGTCCATAAGGGACCCAGACCAAGCTCCCCTGTAGGTTACAAAGTTCCCGGGGGCAAAGAAAGCACCAGAGTGGGGTGTCAGGATCCATGCTCATGCGTCCCCGGAGTTTATGTGCCAAGCCCCAGACCACTCGTGCTTGTCGCAGTAGTGCCACCCTACCCCGAATACGATTGGTAGCAAGCATGTTTTGAATAGGGGACCAGCCCGGACTACCCCAGACCCCCAAGAAACGAGCAGTAGTAGCATATACACTTCCCTTCACCCAACCTATGACCTGTACCAGCTGCACCTGCTTGTACTACATATTTATTTACAAATGAACGTCCAGAATTTTAGTTGGAAACAATATTATGTAATTCCCTTTCCCTTCGATGATACACACTGCATTAGTGTGCACACAGTAGCTACTTGGCATCTCGGCCAGCAGCTGTTTTTAGGGTAGAAGCAATGTGACTGCCCAGGCTATAAAGAAGTTTATAGGTAGTCTCTTCCAATCTTGTGCTTAATAGTAGTACCCGTGTCATTTGTATATTTCTAAAGGCACATATCCCCTGTGAATCCATCATCTGGCCAACCCTAAAGGAACTGCTGTAAACCAGTCACTGGACAATCCATCAACAAGATGGCTTCTTTCCTCTGTGATCACTTCTAAATTATTAAGGTAAAGGCAGCGTAGGACGTGCAGATGCCAGAAGTGTGTAGATATACAGAAGGGATCAGGATAGAAGAAATCCTCAAATATTCTTGTGAATATTCTTGTGGTTAATCTGGAACTTAAGCTGGGTATACACTGCAAACATTTACCTAGATGCAATCTCTATGTATACCTCTTTATGATTCTGACAGCAGCTTTGTGACTTCCACCTCTCTTTACCATCTGCTCTTCTGACGTTGTTCCATTGTTGTTTGGCTGCAATAGGAAACTTTGTTAATAGATAACACTAGGACATACGTAATTCAGGAATGTGTGCTCCATAATTCGCTACCTCTGTGTTTAATCATGGTTAATAGATGACATGTTAATGAGTCAGGAATCATGTAGTTCTAACAGAGCCATTTAAATTACCCACACACCTGGGAATGAATCCACGATTACCTTGTCTGAGGGGAGGGGGTGATAATGGGGTCCTGGAGTATATTGGGATCATTTCTTCTTACAGTTTGACAGTTTCGTTACCAGGAAAGTTGGATAGAAAAATCTTAAGTACAAAATAATGGCAATATTGTAGTTATTATAGTTGTGCACCTCTTTAATGTATCTAATTGTACATTGCCTCCTGGACCACTACAATTTCATGCAATAATGGCCGTTTTCAAATGAAAACAGAAAATAAAGGGATCACTAGTGATTTATATAGCAATAGAGCGCTCACTAAAGTGTACATAAATGGGGTCATGTTGAAAGGAAAAAAAAATACACTCAGACAGCATTTGGAGCCATATCCAGACAGATGTATATGGGTATGTATACTGTTTATGTGAATGGCGTGGTCTGTTATCTGATCATATATGTGCAAAGCAAAGTAAGTGGCCACACTAGACCACCAGGGATGTGACCCTAAAACACAATCAAAGTGGTGTTGCCCAACAGAACATGCCCTCCTGCCCTTTTGGTATGATGCCGACGAGCTGGTGCTTCTCTGATATTTCACTTGCAGCTACACTAAATTGTCAATTTTCTAATTGTAATAAATTGCCCTTGGGAACACACAGCAGCTGTCAAAGTATTGTTTTTAGCACATTAAGCACTTTAAACCCTGTTAGTACCAATCACGATCCCCAAGATCCAGACTCCAGTACTTAGAGATAATCAGCTGGAAGGCGTTGTGCATTCTGAAACACATGTACACATGGTGAGGGGGGGTATTTAAATAGTACAGAAAGGACTGGGTTCCAGTGTCTATGCACACAGGAGGAGTGGTCCGCAGGGATCTGGATTAAGTTGGCTGCAGTTTATGGTTTTGGAGCTTCAGGCACAAAAGTTGAGAGAACCTAGACCCGGTCCTTTTTAGAATACTTTATATAAGTGATTACCTACTAAAGGCTTTAGTAAAATTAATAAAGACGTTCAATTGAAAGAGTACAATCGGTAAGGTTACTTGGGCATGGCTTTGTTCAGGTTGAGGAAATAGGGATGAGATTAAGTTTTGTTGAGTAAGCCTTTCATTTTATTTAGGATTTAGCAGACATTCATACAGTCTCTTTTCTTAGCTATGTGAACTATAGTTTCAGGAACATACTTTATATGTGCAGGCCATGGACATCCGAAAATTATTCATCTTCTATCCATATTCCTCTGAAGTCCTTTGAATGTTTGATAAACAGATAAGGGGTCTGGTTACAGTTAAGAGTATGTTGTAAGCAAAAAGTGACAACTTAAAAAAGGCTTATCTTTCACAGATACCTTGTGTATAGCCTATGTTTTATCTACTAATGGTGTATACCGATTACAAACAAGATGATGTCTTGTATAGAATGTGGATTTTTTATGTTTTAGTCTGTGATTACACAGAATCCAAGCATATGTTAAACAGATGTGTAAAATAGGATATAACAACCAATGAAGAAGGGATAATAGCTTGATACAAGTGGGATGCTGCCCCCTAGTATTTATGACATCATTACTGTAGTGTGATGCTCATGGTGACTGCTATGACAACAGCTTGCATGAATGCCATACTTAATCAGACTCATCTAAACATTTTACTCCAACCTTTGAGTGACGACCGTGGGAGCGGTGACAGTGATTTATGTTATTTACTTAATACATAGAAAAATGAAAGCAGATGAAGAAAACTAGTTTTACTCTTAATATTCGCTGCAAAAGACAGAACAATGCATACACCAAGCATTATTTTATACTGTTATTCCTACACGCTACACATGTAATGGTAATTTCTAGTTCAGTAAAATAAGAATCCCTAAATGAATGAAATAAAAGTCACTTTTACATTACACTGCAATATCGTACATTTTCCCTATTCTATTCATGTTCTTTTATCATCTACCTCCCAATATTTATTTAAATCTACAGCAGTTATAAACCCCATTTTATTATCTTACCCAAAACTTTCTTTATGACTCATCTTAAGGAGTTCTGTGTCTTAAGATCTTAGATGTTTTCTCCAGTCGTGAGTAGGAGTGTTAAGTGTAAGTTCAATAAGAATGTTGGTTGAGGGTAAATTCTAATGCTGGCCATACACTATAAGATAAATTGTTCCAATCTAAAGATTTTTTCAAGAGTGGGTAAACTCATGTTGAATTGCAGGGGAGGAAAATTTAATTAATTGCAGTCAGTATTACAGGTGAGAGATGATGTTTCCCAGCACAAGTGTAATAACAGTGTAACAGTAACACTGGTCAGTATCTGTGTGCAACATGCAACAATAAAGTATTCTCCCAGCATGCACACACTGACATTCATTTTACCTCCCCTGCAATTCAACATGGTTTTACCCACTCTTGAAAAATCTTTAGATTGGAATAATTTATCTTATAGTGTATGCCCAACTTACGAACCAGTCTTCAGAAATCTGATGGAAACAATAGTACTAGATGATCCAGATCCAATGCCTTCGGGGCCACTCACCTTTTACCTACGGAGTAAATGCTGCTGCTTCAGTTGGAGCGATGATGCTCTGCTGATCTGAGTTGTTTAAAATGCATTAGGCACCAGCACTGTAGAGGTCCCTGATTTACTCTTTAAATTGCAATGTGCAGAGCAGCAGCTGGGGCCACAGATGCTTGGTAAAATTGGCTATGGGGCCTGGCATATATATGTATATATAATATATATATATATATATATATATATGTCTTTCTCTTAATTCTGCCCATGCTTCTCTTGACATTTTCCTGCACTCCTGGGCCTAAATTTGTAAATGTAGCCCGTAGCAATCAATCAGATTTAAGCTTACATTCCAGTATGTAAAATGAAACTGAGAGCTTGCCTCTGATTAGATGCTATGGACAACATCCCCACTTTTCCAATCCCGCAGTTTACAATATTAACGACCTTGTCTTCACCACTGTTTCTCTCGCTGCTTTGTCCACATTGCTCCTGGTTCTACCCTCCATTTTTTGCGTTTCCTGCTTCTTCTGTGTCTCTTCCAGCTGCTCTGCACTTTCTCATTGTCTTAGCTCTCTCTCATCTTCCTCTACCATGACTCAAAATCCAGACCTCCATGGGTTAACAAATTTATATTCCATTGATCATTTTTGTGTGATTTTGTTGTCAGCATGTTCAGCTATGTAAAGAACAAAGTTTTTAATATGAATATTTCATTCATTCAGATCTAGGATGTGTTATTTTTGTGTTCCCTACATGTAGATATCAATGGCTGTATTTGAATAGTATTTTACGAAAGAAAATAGGAGTTTGAATATCCCTGATATTTGGCAGTAAAATGTATATTCTGGTTAGATGTGGTAATTGGATCCTATCTATTCTCATTCCGTTACAATATTACAAAGAAAGAACAGCTGCATGAACTCGGAAGCAGAACTATTGCACTTTGATATTTAAACCATGTATTCTGTACACCATTGAGTATTTCATTGGTCATGCTATAATACTGAATATTAATTCTTTCCCTCTTGTAAGGACTGCTGCACCCGGCTATACCACTATACTTAATGTAGCTTTGACCCATTTTCTTCTCGTGTATAAGTTATTTTTACAAAAGGCATCCACTTACTCATACTTATAAGGCTCACTCTAATGTTGCAAGCATTCTTAACATCCCTTTGCATGTTATTATAGCCCTGATTGAACAAATTTTGATAATAATGTCAAAAGTAGCACCATAGTATTATGTAATTTCTTGTTATAGGTGACAAGCTTCATATGAAGTGAATTCTAAAGATCAGCACTCCCACAACTTAACAAATGCCTATCCAAAGCAACATTCTACAGTAAAGTAATGCAATTCTTCTAGTAGCAAACATTCGATGGTAATATACAGGGTGTATACTGTACCATAAAACACATCAGTATTGTACATGTTGTGTAGTAAATAAACCAATGATTGTGAGAATCACATAACTAGTAGTAGCCAATACACTAAAGGTCGTTGTATTGTCAAAAACTCACTGGATCCATAGTTTCCAACTCTCCCTAATTATCAGGGAGACACCCAGAGAAGTGCTTGATCTCCCTGACTCCCTGAAGCTTTGGGCAGTGTCATGATGATGCTATCACAATTTCCATGGTACCATACCTCCAAAGTGTCTCAATTCTCATGATTTTGGGTGACTGCCCCATTAGGGAACGAAACCGGGGTTTTTTTTTTTTATGTTGCCCAAAAATGAAAAGTGGTATGGCTTAGGTAAATCTTTGTCCCCTCATTCTGGTGGGATCATATGAATTATATGGTAATAATATATGCGGTATTCTAAGAAATACTGGGACAAACCATAAAATGGCTGCCTCCCTCGCATATATGACAGTAGCTTATTTCAGATGATTGATTAAGGACCTTAATCCACCCTACGGATAACTCATTGATAACCATTTTTCTATACAGTTAAAGGACTTTAGTCCTGTATCCTATAAAGAAGGGCTTTAATACTCACAGCACCAGTGAAATAGCATTTGTGATCTGTTCATGCTTTCTAGCAGATAGCGATCACCTAGGCACAATATAGCATTGTGCAGCTACTGCTTTTTACATTCTTTGGCCATTACCTCGGGTTTTATGATATCAGTTCTGTCTGACCTTATTACCATAAAGAGAGAGAGGACCTGAGTGGCAACCACTATTTATCTTGGAGCCTCTTCAAAGGCATTTTTATTGCTCCTGAATTTAACAGTAAAGCAAAATATATTGCTAATGCATTTAACCCTTTCAGCAGAAACGGCGTTTACGCTGATGTGAGAAACTGACAAAAAGAAAAAGAAAGAAGGAACAGGGGGTGGGGGGAGTAACTGTATAAAATTATTAGTTGAATGTAGATCACTTAGCATCTTAATGTCAAGCAGACAATTTGCTAGACCACAACATTTCCAGAAATGTTTAATATATTTTTAATAACGGTTCAAGCATGACAATGTGACAAATGCAGTCAAATATAAACACTGTTGAAAAATGAGTTGGCACTTGTTAAGATAACATGTCCTGCAAACTGTCCCGATTTCCGCTAAAGTCCCGATTTCATAACACTGTCTAGCTTGCCTTGTACTTTGTCCAGACAAGGACATCTTTTTTACCTATTTTACCATAATCAGGGAAAAGGGGTCAGGGCTGTGGCAGGACGTGAGCAGAGCTGGTTATGGCTTGGGAGGGGCTGGTGACGTATGGGGAGCGGTGCCTATTTGTCCAAAGTTTCCTCTTTGCCAAAGTTGGGAGTTATGAGGTAGTTACACATTGGCACATGAATAATAAGTACATTTAAGAACTGATCCAGACCTCCGTGTGTAAGGCAATTAATGATCCTGACAAGGCACTGGTTTTACGATCCTGGATTCTGTGCGAGGGGTGACAACCTCCCCCAAAGAAAAACCATCAAAAAGGATGTCAGCATGGGGGACCCTAGGCATGGGAGGTGGATCTAATAAATGGAGACGGGTTTCATACCAGCTGGTATAGTGGAAACACCTGTGGATATTATTTGTAATTGAAGGTGGAAGGATGGAAATATAATTCTCCCAGATTTTAAAGAATTTTAGTGTGCTGTTCTCTGTGCTATGAAGTCTATAGCCATTCCATATGGATGATGTAATACAGTTTAGTACAGAACAGATTTAATGTAGGCAGTTCCTAATAGATCTATATGACAAATAATTTTGATAGCTACAGCTACATACCCTTTCATTCATATACTAAGAACTGCCCCTCGTGAACCAAACTGAGAAATAAGTAACTGATCTGTACTTCAGCAAATGTAATCATTGGGTATTCACATAGGCAGCAGTAGAAATGACATTTCAGGTAATGGCTGGTAGTGCTGCTGCATCTTCTGATTGGGAGAAATATTCTCTATGGTAGAAATTGAGAAACTGTAAGTAGGTCTGGGAAATTTCCAACCATGATAATAGGATAATAGGTCAGTTTCTGAGTTTATGGCATCACAGTGATGTCCTTCATATACTGGTGAAGACTTGATTCATGAGCTTGATTATTGAGAGATGATGTTTCCAGCACAAGTGTAATAACAGTGTAACAGTAACGCTGGTCACTATCTGTGTGCGACATGCAACAATAAAGTATTCTCCCTGCATGCACACACTGACACTCATGTTACACCCCCCTGCAATTCAACATGGTTTTACCCACTTTTGAGCAAGTTAATAGTGCCAAAAGTCTCTGGTCCTATGTGTATAACATCAGTAATCAGGAATTTAAATAGTACAGTAGGTACACATTGCGCATGTGGGAGTGTTCTCCACTTGTACACACAGTATCCTAAATACTGCTGGGGTCCAGATTTAGATTGCGACAGGCAATGATTTAGGAGCAGTTTTGATGGTATGTATCTGGTCCAATATAGGGGACCTTTAATGCCGTGTGGAGACTTTTGTCTGACTGTTGTGTGGAAAAGGATTCTATCTACTGCCGGAGATGGCGTCTATACTCTGATCTTGTGACAAGATACACACTAATATGCTGCACTTTATTGCTGTAGTCAAATAAAACAAAATATGTCCCAAAATAAACATTATTACACCATATGACTTAACACTGCAAAGTGACACAATTTTTTTCTCCATATAGTCTTTGTATTTTAATTGGAAATGTTTATTCTTTCTTCAGACTCCCTCCTTTGGTTATTTCCTCAGGATAGCTGTGAATATTGTTGGCTCAGGATCCACCTTGCAGAGCTCCTCACCTACAGCAACGCTCAGAAAATACTGCCAAGCTGGCCTCACAGGTGAGGTTGGAAATAATATAGAGATAATTAAGTTGTGTAATTCCGTTATTATTTGAAATGTATATTTTTACAAGCTAAGCCACCTATAAAGACAAATAAATCTAAACGATTACTTTTATGTATAAACGTGAAATATGTGAACGTTCCCTGAGCTGAACAGATGATATGTGATAGAAAGCAAGGATCATGATGTACTAGGCTATAGGGTCTAATGATGTTACAGTATTCTGGCTTCCAGCTACTTGCAATATTTGCCAGTGTATTACTAGGAAGAGGAGGGTGTGAAATAGGAAAAAATTATTATTATTTAAATAAAGTCATTTTTATTGTGGTTTAATAGAATGTATTCCATTATCTTTTCCAGATGTACCCATCATTTTATAATTTCATTTTAATTACTTTTTTCATTTATTTTTTTGCATCCTTCAGCAGAAGAACACTATATTACTCTTTCACATTTTTGTGGGGAACATTTACTCACAGGAAAAGAAAACCAATATGACCAGTAGGTGTCTGTGGTTGGCAGGAATAAAGATAAAGCAGAATTGCCATTCAGCAGCATGGGGAAGGGTCTTTTGGATCACAACTGAAGCCTTGCCCCCTGAAAAACTATAATTAAAAAAAAAACTATACTAAAAAAACAAAACTATAATAAAACTATTACTTTACTATGGATACGTGAGGTTGGACGTTGTCACACCCCGCCCGTTCTTTATACTTATCAGGGCCGGAGGCAGTGATTTACAAGTCCCAGATTAGTAGACTCTTCCATGTCAAAAAGCCCAATCCTCACACTGTTGGCAGGGATAGGAATACCAGGAAGCGGGATTCAGATACGCACAGGTAGGGTTCAGGACACTGATGAGGGTCTAGAGAGTTATCTTTTAAGTTTTTTCCCTCCCCCTGCACATCCCAACACTTTCCGAAGAGAGCAAGAATTGGGGTTATATATTGAGGCTGCCATAGGGCGATCATAACTTTTAATCACTTTATTCATAATTTTTTCTTTTCTCACAATTTCTCTATATCTATCTTTTATATATTTCGCCGTTTGTTCTCACAGAACGAATTGTATTTTAGTNGTTATAAGTAAAGGTTATATTTTAACTTAATATAAATGCGGGATTAGAGTGCGGTTATAAAAGAACCGCTTTTTTTCTCTTTATATACTGGCTCTTTCCAGTATATTAATAAATGTANACTTGGTTCTAACCGCACCATTCTCAACCTCTAATATTATTGAGAGGATAAATTCTAGCATTGATGTTGTGAAGGAGAAATTCCCGCTTTATTATACAGTACTGAAAAAACTCACTGTATATAGGTGTGCTAGAGTAATTTTTTTCTTTTACTTAAGGGTTCAGGACACGTAAGTGGTATCCGTTAGAGGGGAGTAATAGGGAAGTTCATTCCCCTCCATGAGTGCGAAAGTTCAGACCTCCATTATTAACATTTATTTATAAGGATCCAGTCCATTATGCTACTGTAAATGCCTGTAGTTTATGACGTGTGTCAAAAATACTGATCAAACTATTGGATTAGACAATGGAATTGATAAAATGCCCTTTTATAATGTCTTTTGTAAACTTTGCGTATTTGAGATTAAAATGTGAGCAAAAGTTTGTTTAAGCTTCAATGGGTATTTTAAAGATCCAGCATCTTCTTTCCCACCATGCGTGCATGCTGTACCTATGGCGCTCCCTCCTGTCCTGCCACTGGAAAGACTTCAAGCCCGTAGGTCGGGGTCTTGGAGATTTAAATCTGTTCTGAAGGTTGGCAGTGTGCACTTTTGCAGATGAGAAAAGTAGTTGTTTTCCACACGCTAGATACAAAAACAGACACTTTTCTTAAATCTGAATCTGGTGTAATGTGTGGTGTATCAACACTGGAAAATGATGTGGTTAGGAATGAGGCCCATTTAATGGTTAATTACCAGTTATTTATATATATATAGTGCTACTGTATTATGTAGTACTATAAAAATATCCGTTGCTTTATATGAAACACAATGAGGCTCTAAGATTGGTGGAAATAATAGCCTTTTCTTGGGAATGTAATAGGTACGGATACATAGGAAGGCTAACAGACTGCTTACCGCTATTAAAAGGCGTGTGCCTGAGACACATTCCCCAACATTATTCCTAAAGCCGCGTACCCACCATACTTCAGCCTTCCAGAGCAGCAAGCCGTACACCCCTGTCTATGAATACGTCTCCTGTGATGGCTTGCTGACTCCTCAATCTCTCTTTTCCTCAGGGTGGAACCTTAGCAGTTTCTCAAAACCACTTTAGAATAATGTTAAATGTAAATAAATCTTTCTGCATTTCCTCTTGTCACATCGCACCTACTCAGCAGCTGGGTCAGACTCGGCTACCTTGATCCAGCACGTTGCGCTGTCAAAATATGACATTACAAGCAGATGGTTTAAATACAAACGATTAAGTGGAGCACATATTAACACTGTGAAATGCCATCAGTCAGGGCTGATAGGCTATGTCAGCCTTCCAGGATTCACAATAGCATTATTCCATTTACAGCCGTGTGGGGGTGGGAAGCAAAATATGACAGTGCGGGCAGATGTTGAAGATGTTAGCCGAACAAACGTCAGTAAAATGTCCTGTGTTGACCACATATTAACACTCTGAAATGTTTTTACCTCACAGTGGGGCACCACAAAGCAGCCAACTTTCTAAAATGTTATTGTATTTCACGGGCTAGATGAAATACTTCATGACTGAGGTATGCTTGCAACAGCTATAAAACATTCAACACATCCATTTTTTTGGCCTCAAATATTAAGCCAGAATCTTTGCACAATTTAATATATCATTACAGTAGAATAGTTTTATGTCCTTTTGTAGCAGTGGTATAATTTATATGAGCAGTGGTTCTAATTAAAAAAACCTCTTGCAAAAAAGAGTATAATCTAAAAAAAATGTGAGTGATATCACTGAATGACGTGGGATGTGCAGGTCCCTGAAGTTGTGTTATTGAGGAAATTGGTCATAGTGCATTCCTCTCAATGGCCTAGATTCAGATCTTTAGGCACTATTGGCTTACTCAAGAGTGGGTAAAACCATGGTGAATTGCAGGGGAGGTAAAATGAATGTCAGTGTTTGCATGCAGGGAGAATACTTTATTCTTGCATTTTGCACACAGATACTGACCAGCGTTATTAGACTTGTGCTAGGAATATCATCTCTCGTCTGTAATACTGATTGCAATTATTTCAGTTTGCCTCCCCTGCAATTCAACATGGTTTGGTTCTTGAAAAATCTTTCGATTGGAACAATTTATCTTATAGTGTATGGCCAGCTAAGATTAGTGCCTAAAGATCTGAATCTGGTTCAACATTTCCAACAGAGAAAACAGGCCGCCCAAAACACACCGAAGCCCCCCCGTTCAACATGTTTAGGGAATAAAAATAGACAGGACATCGGGACTATCCCACTTAGGAGGCATGATAGGAAAATTAATGAATGGAAAAGGATATAAACTATATAAATAATTTAGTTTTCTTTTTAAGTATATGACTATGGACCAAATCCAGACTTACTTACGGGCTTAAAGTTGTGGACAAAACCATGTTGAATTGCAGGGGAGGTAAATTGAATTAATTGCGTAATAACAGTGTAACAGTAACACTGGTCAGTATCTGTGTACAACATGCAACAATAAAGTATTCTCCCTGCATGCAAACACTGACATTCATTTTACTTCCTCCGAAATTCAACATGGTTTGGCCAAGGTAACTTTGCACTCGTAAGTTCAAGTCTGGATCTAGTCCTATGTTAACAAACTGGAAGCCTCATACCGATGTTAAAAGATTTTCTCACATGTAAGTAGGTCAGCCTAACGGAGTGTTAGAATAGTTTATACTCCAATACAGTACATATACCAGTTTTAAGAATTACTTAAAAAAATGTTTTTTCAGACTTCAGCTCCAAAGATAATGGCACGAGCTGAAAGCACAAACCTGTGAACATAACTGTAAAGCAAACTTCAGCAGGCCACCAGGAGAGGAAACCCCCTGGGCCAAAAGTTAGATGCTTGAGATACTTCATGGTGGCTTCCCACTCTCCAGGAATCAGTCACCATGTGTCCAGCACATTTTACTTTGTGAGATTCTATTCTCCCCCTTTCTGTATAGGTCACAGCATTACTGAACTTTCCTCATCAGGGTGTAATTGTGACCTAGCATTATATTTATTGAAGATCGTAATGAGTGCCTTTGCCATCTATTCCATGGATTTATTTCAGTTATTTTTCATCCTTTTTAACATACAATTCATTTTCGCTTTTGCTGACAAATAGTGAGAATCTCTGACTTTATAATAAAAATCCTTAAATAAATAAAAGTGTTTCAATGTTTGCTTTCTCTTCATTTCAATATGGACACTTGGGAGGTATGCTAAACATAAGGAAAGAAATATGTTTCATATTTTCACATCTTGACAGGAGTGCGTGGTGCCATCTTGACGCAGAGAAACCACTGAGGGGTAACACTGAGAAACCCAACATGTCAGAGTTTGTGATTACCAACGAACTACCTTTCTTGACACTTTCTATGGCAGAAAGTGAAGAGTCTGGGACAGTTTGTCCAATAGGGGAGGAAGACGCTACACGCTACAAGACTGTGAAATAGACTGTGTTACTGTGAATGTGTGGGTCGTGGCTGGATGCAGGAGGAGACAGTGATATGCTGACAGTATCGGAGGTTGAAGAGCTGACTAACTAGGAGAAAACCGCAAGTGCCTCGTCCACCGATGAGGAGGATGTGATTCTTGGCCTTGTGCCCCAACCCCCAGAGAAGTGGGATGACCCATATGGTTCCTGCCAGACAGTGACACAGATCGGCAGTTTTCTGGATAAGTGGATCCCCAGAGTTCAGCCTGTCGAGTGAATCCAGGGTGTGCAGCTTGAGAGACTGTGAAACCCCTGGTGAGAAGCTAGACGAGACGGCATCTTGTGTAAAAGACATTGAGCTGCCTTTTGAAAAACCCAATTCGCGAGTCCTATGCCATGGCATGTTCAGGGGAGTTCTCTGTATGGGTTGAGACGCCGATTGTCATACAGACTGTTAGAAAAAAGCATGTGCTGGTCTCATGGATCTACAACTTCTTTCTTTACAGGTTAGCAGATAACAGATATCTCTCATTCCAGCTGTTTGCATCTTCTCAGCGTATTAGAATCATATATATAGCAAGACGGGCTGGGGACGTTGTAGCCCGAGTGTGTCGGTCAGGGATTGTGTCCATGGAATCCGGTAGATGGTTAGTCATGACGCGTCATGTTCCCAGCTGCAGATATTGGCCACCTAACTGAACAGGTATTTATATGTGTATTTTTCTCACTTCTGTTACATGTCTGAAATGTGGTAACACATACAGTCCTCTGTTCAGTAAGCCATTCACTCCCCCTGATGATGGCATACAAGCCGAAACAGCTGGGATGACAGACGTCCATTATCTGCTGACCAGTAAAGGAAGAAGCTGCAGATCCATGAGACCAGCAGAAGTGTTTCTAACTTCATCTAGTTGGTTCTTTTTTGATGGACTGTGAATTAGCTGCTATTCGGGCAGTTGTGCAATATGTTCAAAGAGTATTATGAATTTTTCTACAAGTGCTGCTATGGATCAGTATAGGCGTCTTGAAATATTGCATATAAAGAAAGGTTCTCATCTGCTCTAGGTTATATTACAGGATCGGCGTGTCAGCAAATTTATATGTCAGCAAATATATATATATATATATATATATATATATATATATATATATACGACTCGCTAGTTCCGGCTCTGGTTGCAACACAAACTCTTTCTCTCTTGGCTGCTTGAGTAGATCCTGAGATCCTGGCTATTGCTAGGCTGTGTCCAGCTCTGATTGAGACCTGGCTGTTAGACCTATTACTCATGTTATCACCAGGGGTATTAGCACTGGCTGAGATATATACACAGCAACCTGGCTGTCGAGTAACAGCCAAGATTGCTGTTACCAGGCTAATAGTGTTAGCAGTATCCTGGCTGCCTAACAATAGCCAGGAGCGACACAGGCAGCCAGGAGAGAAAGCGTTTGTGCCACTGCTACTATTGCAGAGACGCATAACATCATTAATGCATGTGCATTGCGACTGAAGTGCTTTCACTATTCATAACCACCATCTATAGTATACATTATTGTGTACTACATGCGCTGCATAGAAGGTTTTGAATTGTGGGTTTGATCCTAATTTCATAACAACAGTCGATTTTGACATGCTGCATGTGGAAGTTTGTGCATCTATTGTATACTGCACATGCACAACACTTTGACTTGCAATCTTAATGCTGATCACATAGAACTGGGGTTCACAACTAATAGCTGGAAGCATAAGATCACATTTGACAACCTTATTTATACTTAGGGGCCGATTTAATGCGCAGAGCCGCGTATAAAATTCTTAGTCCCGTAATAGAGAGGAAAAAGTGCGCGACCAGCACTTTGTCTCTATAAGGGAATGAAACTGTGTACAGGGCAGGGCTTAGGTGGTTCACTGGCGGAGCCGGTGGTCTGTGGGCAGAGCTGGACGGGGTTACGAGGGTCTCCTCTGTGCAAATGTTGGGCAGCTATCGGTCCTTTACTTGAATTCATCTCTGCATTAGAAGATAACAATATTTTCCTACCTTTTTATTACAATTACAATCAGACTTTGCAAAGGTTACAGCTACATCGAGCTCATTAACTAGTCTCATGCGCTTGATTCCATCTACAGACATGTTACAAAGCAAATGTTGATAACGTCAATGTACAGAACATAGTATATAGTTTAACACTCAACACAAACATTCACTCACAGTATATCAGAGCTGTGCTTCTTACGTGCATTAAATGTTTCTAACACAAACCAATAAGTCTGATTTCCTGTGGCTTTCACCTCATCTGTTACAAATAAGCATGATGACACACCCAGAATGAAGTCAGATCGAAACTCGCCAGATGAATAGGAATAGCAGCTTGGCTATACAGAAATTCTGTGCCTTTAGAGAATAATATAACCCTGAACTGTGAAAGACTTTGCCCATGCATTAAATGTTTGTGGAGCGAAAGGCTTGAAGAAGGAAAGACCATCGATGTAACAAGGGACCGAAACTATTTGTGTGCAGCAGACAGTTTGGCATTGCCATAATATTGGGGTTTTCACTTGCTGCCAAATGGCCCAACTACTCACTGTGTTTAAACGTAAACTGATGTAGAGAGTAAATTGCTCCAGTATAACCATTAGATATGATCTGTTCTAGTATTATTTCTATTATACATTAAAGTGAATTTATTATTTTTTTACATCTCTTTTAAGTGGAACGGAATGGGGAACATACATTATTAGACTGGCATATCACGGGCGTCATCAGCTTTATGTTTAGTGGAAACGGTAAATGAGATCTTTCATGAACAGTGAAAATGTCTTTTTTCACACTGAAGGTCTGCATTGGAAAGTTTCTATGTCATGGCTTGTATGATCTACCTAAAGTCCAATGTGCTCTAAATCTCAACAATTTATCTATAGCAAGTTACATGCCAGGTCAGATAATGTTTACCAAACACCATGTTTATGGCACATTCTGGCATTGTGGCATACATGTACCCATAACAATAACACGTTTGACATCATTATAATTTCACACCAGACGTTTCTTATAGTCACAGGTTTCCAGCCCACTGGACAAATCTGCAGCTGTTCATGTTTTCCTGCAAAAATAAGTGCACGGCTATAAATTTCTTTTTATACTGAGTGCTCCGCGGCCCAGACCATGATGCTTACTTTGGGGTTATAATTAAAAGAAATGTTCAGATCCATGGGAAGTGTAAAAATGGAAAATATAGGTAACAGAGAGCAGATTAGGGGGCCGCAGGCAAAATTCTAGTTACGCTTATTTTTTAACTTTTATTTTAACAATAGAGCCTAAGTTGCTAAATGATCTGATTATAGGAACGCAAAGGAAAGTGTCAATCATATAATTCACAAGAAACATCCATTATTGCTTCTTTGAAATATATATAACATAAATATGTATACAGTCATTAGGAATTCTATGTTATCTTTGATAGGGGGGGAGATTAAAAAAAAATGATAATGGAGATTTACAGAAAAAAATACAGAAGAAATGGCAGCATTTCTATCATATGTAGAGAACGGGTTAATATTGTTGCCAAATTGTTAAACCAGAATTGTGATCCGCAGATAAGAGAATCTCTTCCGTTTATCATATCATTTTATACAATACATTTCACGCATATAGTTTCAATTCAGGACACTATAGAAATCTGAAAAACCTCAAAGCTTCACATGCCTTCCATCATTATCAAAGTTCCTAGAAATTGCCCTATTGAATGCATGCTCTGACTACCATTCACAACCTCTTCCTGTCTTATTATTGTAATAACAGAAACATGATTGTTTTGTCACTACCTCCCCTGTTGTGCTAACATGGTGAACTCCACTAAATTCATGCCTACAGACCTGGAAACATATAAGGAAATGGGAATGGACTACTTTTTCCCCAAGTTGTACATTGACAGTTCTACATAGTACACCTTCCATTACTATGCCATGCTTTGAAGTACATGATGTATGGATATTTAACCTATTTTCTCTGCATCTTTTCTCTGCATCCAACAATTACTAGCATGGCTCTCTAATTTCCCATGATATCCCAACCATTATTCTAGTAGATTTAAACATAGTGGTTAACAATTCTCACACAAAGCAAAATGTCATTGGTATATATCTTGTTCTCCTGGTGACTTTTTAATTTACATCAATACGTTCCACACTCCAAAACAAAACGCCTCCTGTGCAAAATCCATCAACGTCCATCAGTGCCAAAGATGTTATATTGTACTTTGACAATACTGACAAGATAGGAATTGTTGTTATCCCTCTTGTCAACATAAATCTCAGTCCCTTTCCTCCACACTTGTCCAGCACCATGGACAGGAATCAGACTTAGGTATGTTCTGTGTGAGGGCAGTGTACTCAAAAACCCTCAATTTTGTATGTGCTTGTAGTACACTTCTGAACCAAGGACACTACCTTAAATGGCCGATGGACCAAAGACCTTAAACATTCCATTGGCAATGTTGCTTATGATTCCGTCACCTCCACTCTTTTAAATCAAACCCCCCCCCCCCAAAAAAAAATACACAGAAGCATGTGTTTCCAACAACTAATTTATTAATTAGAATATTTTAAATTCTTTTTACTAATCACTAAATTTGGGTTCCATAGGACCATGCTAACTATAAAATAACAGGTGTCTAATATCTTCAAATATGTAACATAAGCAAATCAAACAATACAAAAATATACACATTTAAAATTCCAGGCGCTCTCCTTCTGCCTATTGGCCTTGCACCCATGCCTAGTGCTACCTGATGGGCCGCCCATACTGATGTAACTGGACTGAAAGGCTCACCTGCGGCAAAATTAACAAACTATGCAGTGAACCTGGTTGGGTCCCGTGCTAGTTTTAAACGAAACACTTTAAGAGGTGTATGTGCTACCTAGTGAGGATATATAGGGAGGTGATCCTGTATCCTCCTAAACAAGTGAAAATAAATACGCAAATATAAACCTGCACTAATATAAATCAGATACTGACAGATTTTAATATATTTAAAATATTTTTAATAGTATAATCAATATATGATATTTAAAATTAGCATATGCACTAAATAAATTCTTATAATTTTATTTTCCTATTTTTTTATCTAAGAGGAGAGGAAAAGTAGAAGAATTAAAGGAGAGGGAGAATAAAAAGAATGAGAAACACAGAGACACATGGGAGACAGGACAATAGACAATAAACATTAAACAGTGCTGGTACCTTAGTGCTTTACCAATAGAACACAAAGCATCAGTTCATGCAATGTCCTTTTAATGTATTCTTGAAAGAATGTCGGTGATCGCTTGTGAGAAACTGTTATCTCACGAGTAATTATTGAAGTCTAGTAATGGGGAGCTCACCCGTCCTTCTGTAATCCTTGCCAGCACTGTACTTAACAGCTTGCTTCCACATTCAGTTTTGGGGAGCAGTCACTTGTTTGTTGTCATACCGGGTCCTTGGTAGAAATCTTTCATAGACCTACGTGTTTCACTCCTTCTATACCAGAGCTTGAAGTGGCCCCACAATTTTGTAAATAAATGTTCTTCAGGACATAGGCTTATCGCTGGAAAAGGTACCAGTATACCATACAAGTGTATACCGTCCCACTTCAAGCACCGTTCTATACCAACAAGCGAATGCAGAGTTTTTTTTTATTCTTCCTCTCTTTTTATTCTCCTACTTTACCTGTCCTCTTAGATAAAGAAAATATATAAATAAAATGATGAAAATTTATTTAGTGCATATGTTAATTTTAAACATCTTGATATATTGATTATACAATAAAAAATCTTTTAATTATTTTCAAATCTGGCAGCATCTGATTTATGTTAGCATGGGTTCATATTTGCGCTTAGGATATACTTGTATTTGTTAAGAAGTGACCCTCCTTGCTGCCACCCGTGCTGCACAGACCATGAAGTACAGAAATCCAGAAAGGGACCAAAAAGGAAAGGGAAGGGAGGAATGATCCGAGAAGAAAGAGGTCTTACTTCCTGTCCAGCTGCCTGAAAGAGTCTTCCCCAACTATCAACTCCTCCTTCACCAGAAAACCAACTACCATCGCTGGACCTCATGATATCACCGCACACTCCCGCAAGTATAATCTGCCTTGTGTTAAAATTCTAACTCTTCAGTCAACATAAACTTATACGTTCGTGAGTAAAGCCCTTTTACCCACTGTATTAGATACATGAAAATCCATTGTGTTCGATTCTCGCCCGAATAGAGGTGCCTTTTCCATGTGCATTGTCGCTTCTCGCTAGCAATGGCTAATTAAATAAAAAAACATATCTACATGGGTTTCAATATGTTTTCAAGTTGCCTGTTAGTTTGATGACATATGTAGGGATTTTTTTTCAATATATGCTTAAGTTTTGCAGGCTACAACTGGCTGAAGTTGTCTTTTTTATATAAATATTGTACTGTGTGCACAACAAATGGAAACGAATCATTTGAAATGTAAAACATCTTTCACAAATCCAGGTGTCTGAAAATGTTTTGTGTGCATTCCTATTAAACCCATGTATAACACCTTGTAGTTAAATTGTTATTATAACACAAAACAAAAAACTTATAAAACAATAAAAAAAATTGACACACCTACAAATCACCTAGCACAAAAACAATCATCAAAAAACGCAGATTACCTCAGAACAATCCTGATGACGTGAGCAAATAGTAAAGAGTGAAAATTCAAACTCGACCATGCGAGAATCATTCTCACAGTAAAACATGCAGCCAAAACTCACTGGAACACGCAAGTGCGAAAAACACATCAACCAATAGTAAATACTCAAACATGGCCAGAAAACTCGCACAAAACTTGCAGCGAGTTTCTTATTACAAAACTCGACCTTCAGTAAATATACCCCTAAATGTCTTACCTAATAAGCAACCAAAACAATGAACAAGAGAGGGAGATTGCTAAATTCTGCAGGGGATAAAAGTTAATATCCCATAATGGCTGCCATTTACTGTTAACAACAGGAACCAACTCCTTCCGCCCATCCAATGGTAAAATGACAGGTAAGTGACATTTCTTGGGATCACCCACACTCAGTAAGTTGGATTACAATCAAACCAAAAGTTTTAAGGTTTTGTTTAGCATCTTCAAACATCCCTGTAAGAATTTGTATATGTACTGTATATGCACATTGTCTATAGTGGACCAATTATAAATATATTATTGTAATTATATATTATAAATGTTTTTACTTAGCATGTTTGCGTTTTTCAAACAATTGTCAGAATATCTGATGGAATCCTTTAGTGAGGGAAGTCAGAAGTCTCTAGCTTTGTTCTCTACACACAGATGGTTTGTGTCTAGCAAAAAAAAAAAATATTTTTTTAGTGTTATCTATCTGGATTATATACAGTGGTCTATGAGCCTGCTTTAGGGAGTTATAAATATCCAGGAAAATATCCAGTATTAAATGATCTACAGCAAAAAAAAAATTACATTTTGAAAATAAATTCTTAAGTTTCTAAGTTATATTCTACTATATGCACTGGTAATGAACTATACATAGATGTTACAAGAGAAATTGATGATTATGGTAAAATGTAATACAAACAAGTGGTTAATATTAACTCCTTTGTCATGCCAATGCTCATAGTATGAACTTGACAGTTATCAGTTTGTGTTACTGTTCGCGTTTGTGTTGCTCCTGTGCTTTGAAGGGCCAGTAAAACTATTTGTCTTAAAGTGTGGAGATTTTTGCGACTTCTTTAAACCCAGATGGCAGTTCAGCATTTACATGGAGCTCATTAGATTCTCAAGAAGAGGCAGATTTTTCTGATTTTTAGCCACATTTTCTAACTACTTCACATTCTTCTATATTTTTTAAAATAAATATTTCACAACTTCCAGTCTGGATTTTAAATTCGGATTATTAAAAGTAAAATTTTATTATAAATACCATGACTGTGGTTTGACAACCAAATAAGACACTGGAGTGCTGCTTGTCTTAAG
The DNA here is from genome assembly GCA_016617825.1 of Platyplectrum ornatum. Classification (NCBI taxonomy): domain Eukaryota; kingdom Metazoa; phylum Chordata; class Amphibia; order Anura; family Limnodynastidae; genus Platyplectrum; species Platyplectrum ornatum. The sequence continues at coordinate 70,747 of JABWIB010000190.1, read as the reverse complement.
TGACCCCTGTTTAACTGAGGTCCACATAACTGCTGATCTGCACAGATCCTCCAAACCCAGCCCCTACTGTAAAATTAGAATATAAAGCAGAATTAGAATATAAAAGTAGAATATAAGCAGTTATGGTCTTTCTTTTCTTTATGGTTGCTCCAGCACAAAGCATGCACAGAACATAAGCACAAGCACATGAACATAAGTAACAAAATTCTTGATAGATCATTATCAGGGAAAGCTGTACAGGTAAGTACATCAGACCATCGACATCTCTATAAAAAAGGAGAGATATCCACATCTAAAGTGATAAGTTGTATGGGAATGAGACTGTAAAGAGGCAAAGAGAACAGCTGCATTAAGAATAACATTCATATTCTACCGCCGTGAACATGAACATTCATGTCATGAGGACCTTATTTGAAGCTTCAAAAATAAGGACTTATTCTACACTTTTGACAGAAAGATGTCACCAAAACCACTTGTATTTTGTTATCATAACAACCTAAGGCAGTGGATAGTAACCTTGTTGGAGGTACTGTTTCATAGTGCATTCACCGAACCCATCATAGTTCATGATTCTTTTCAAATGAAAAACATACATACATTTATATATATATATATATATATATATATATATATATATAACACTAGTGGAGAAAATCACATCTGACTGACATTCGGTTATAATCGTTAATCCATTGTACATATTCATCCAACCACTTTCTTATTTTGCTCGACATAGTACGAAGGGATTGGAATATTAAAAAGGAAATCACAAATGACATACAGCCATGACAGTCACAAGTATTTTGTTATATTGCTTTGGAAACTAAAGTCCTGGGGCTATATTTACTAAACTGTGATATTGGAAAAGTGGCGATGTTGCGCATAGCAACCAATGAAATTTGGGCTCACATTCTTCCAAATGTGAAATGAAACTGAGAGCTTGAATCTGATTGGTTGCTATGGACAACATCCCCACTTTTCCCATCTCAGAGTTTAGTAAATTGAAATACAAATACCCACTAAATATAAAAATGACTGAATACTTCTTGTTACACAATATAACGAATCATGATTTTGGGTGACTGTCCAGCTTGCCCTCCTACATGCACTCTGTCCTGATTTGGCCCCGAAAAGGGCTGTGGCCTGGGCGCGACTGGGTGGGGTTTGGGTCGAGTTGGGGTTTAGCGGGGTTGGAGCACGGCTTATTTGTCCTGATTTTAGGGATAATTTTAGGGATAACATAGACACATGCAATGTCACTTGAAGTCAGACTCTGTAATGTAAATTAACTCACACAACAAAGTAATAAAGGGAATAAACATGTCTGCTCTGAATTTAGTAAACCTGGTAGACCATCGTGAGTCAAACTGTTTCTCTGCCATCTATGGTCAGCTAATATGTTCCGGGTGTAATACTTGCTTTCAAATCTGAAAAGCAATTGTAAAAATGTCAAGTAGAACTTAGCAAATGTTTTCAGGCACTTCAGCTTGGACATGTGTGTCTCATGTTAACTCAAAGACTTTGTGGAGTAGTCATTCACTTTCAATAATCCAAAATGTTAAGATAAATGTTTTTAGACTGACTTAATGCAAAAAGTATTGCACATATAACATACACAGAAAAAAATTAAAATATTCACTCACCCGCTTTGCAAGTCTAATATCTCACAATCCTATGACCTCCAGATACTATGTATCAGACTGTGTTACATCCTGTGCACTAAGTCAAACCTGTAGACACTGCTAACAAACGCCAGATGCCTTAAAGCAATTCCCTGGACCCCTAAACTGACTGCCCTGTACAGGGGGTGGATTATAAAGTAGTATTTTGGCTAAGACCCTACCTTATAGACAACCTGCTGGTGATTCCATTACTGGCTTCTGTGTTTGGTTAAATTAATTCAAATGTGCTTGGAGCATGCAGAAGGTAAACCCTGTCATAGATACAAGAACTCAGAAGTTCATTTATTACTATTGGTAGAATAATATTACAGCAGTTACATTTGTGCTTTGCTATAGTGCATGCTGAAACTCTGAATAACTGTACTCATATTATAGCTATAAAACATACTGTAAGTGTATAATTGTGACACTGGTAAACAATGTTTGTTTCGTTTTGTTTATGTAAACTATTTAGCAACTACTCATTCAAACTCCTAGATTAATTTAATTCTGACACTTATTTCAATAATGAATACCCCCACTGGACCTTCAACACAGTATGGCCCAAGGCGATTATATTACAGGGTTTCTGGATCTCCCAGAATTTCCAGGAGACTTCTGGGTATCGAGCGATTCTCCCAGTATCCCTGGGACCTTGGCTGTGGCATTGATTGTAATGTAAATCACTGCCTCAGCAAGTATCAGTACTATGAATGGGCCTGGCCACCCCCATGTTGTCGGCAACCCTGAATAATAGTAGCTCCTTGCCTACATCCTGGAGATGACTTTATGTGTTAGGGTGTGGGGATTTGCATTTACTGTACTTCCCTTTTGGCATTGATCGTATCTTTCCGCACCTATTGCAAGTTTCATTACAATACAATGTGACCAAAAAGCAAATGATATGATAGGATCTGGCCCTACATTACTATTTTTCTAGTTTTCTAGTAATTCGCAGATACAATACAACCTTCCTTGGCCTTTGGGAGTGTCACCCCCCCAAATCAATTTGACCCTCTACAAAACTGCCACCATAGCAAACTCCTATTGACGACCCTTTACCAGACCATAAAAGTGCTTTACCTAGTCATTGTCCTTTGCAGCCATTGCTATGTTAAGGACTTTATCAAGTATATTTTTTGATAACTCTGAAGCTGGAATTACCAATGAACAATGGAAATGGTTGAGAAACTAAGAATGCCTGGCCACATGGTACTACTGGCAGGCAAGGAGTTAAGCAGATGATATTTAGTGCTAATATACACAAACAATAGGAAACATAAGTAATTCTCCTGTGTGTTATTCCGGGCATGTAACAGTTTTTCAAACAGCTCAATTATCCTGAAACTGCTAAAATTCTGACTTTATCCATTTCTCAGCACGTATTGTCTCCAAGAGTTAATTAGGCATTTGTCCCTGATGTTTGGATGACATTGCCACCAATTTGGATGTCAGGCGGCAGGCGAGGCTGTTCCAAACCATGTAAGTTAGAATAAAATTGCTATCACATGGAGGTTTAGAGAGATCTTGTGAACGCAAGTTCTGATGCTTTATACTCACATCCAGGCCGAGGGGACAGATGGTTTTAATAAATTCTTACTTGTTGTTAATGAAGTGCTTGGTTTATCTACATCCAGGCACACAAGGGGGTCACTTACAATGCTATAAAAATACAATCCTGGATTCTAAGTTTGTCATACAACAAGTCAAAGATTGGAACATGTTACAGTTTAGCCAAAAACAAAAACCGTGCAGCTTGTACCATAATTTATTAGACATATGTTAATTTGGGCAATATACTCCCATCAAAAATTAAATATAGTTTGTTTGGCTTCCTAACATTTAATGCTTGTTTTTAGTCCAATAAACCAGTAATGTAGCATGTCCCTGAACTGCTACTACAATTTCTGCTTTGATATATGACCTTTTCCCAGACTTCCTAAACCTGCCAACTAAAACATTCCCCAATTGCTCATAAAATATATCCATGTAACAGCTCCTATTATCTCCTACCAACAACTTGAATAACTCGACGTAATAGCCACAGAACTAGAAATGCTCAGTATATATATGTACTTTTTATGGTTTTATCAGGAAAATTACTCCTTGGATCCCCTTGCTTCTATGGTTCAAACCAGGAACACATAGGGCTAATTCAATTCAGCACAAACTGTGCTACATGGTCTTCGTAAGGGAGGGCATTTTGCAACTTTTCTCTTGCTATTCATAGAGCCACGTATTAAAAAACATGATTTTTTCTTACAATAAGCATCTGACCAGCTTTTTCTAAATTGAAATATTATATAGTCAATTCAGCGGTTTACAGTGCCTGAATATAGCACCATTGCAGTTATACAATGAATGCTTCTAATTTATATTTAAATTAGTCATATAGTAGAAAGGTCATGAGAGGAAATGATTCAACATATTGTAAGGGCAAAGCACAATGCAATCCTGTTACTGTAGGCCCATAGGTTATGTTGCAGTACTATTCCATCCACTCCTCTGTTGGACTGATTTCTAAACCCAAATGAATTAAGAAGTGTGGGAGCGCTAAACACCTGCAGCCTCTCTTTACACTTGGAGGGCCTACACATCCAAAAATAGTGATCAAAATCTCTTTTATTCTATATATATTTCTATATTTTATTTTCCAATGGCCTCTCATTCTAACATTTTGGTCTGGCTAAAAGATTCTATAAAAAGTCATCAGAACCTGTTGATTATGCCCATTGGTTATGGCCATTGGTCCTCTAATGGCAAGTGGAATACACAGAAAAAAACTATAGATGTGTGTGTATATAAATACCATAGATGTATATACACGTTTACCTATCCTACCATAAAATGACTGCTCCAATTTAAGACAATTGTAATCTAGAGATAATAAAGTCTTCATTGCTAAGGTACAATAGAATGATGAGTCTCAAACAGTTTCACATATTCAATCTGTGTCTGGAAGAGAAATTTTAATATACTTTAAGTGTTCTTTTTTCCATTACTATTTACTAAAAGTTCAGAAGACACTGTAATATCTCTTCTATCACCAAGTGTTCTTACAATCTTGTCAGGTATCCAAAATAATTACTTAACCTTTAAAACTGTCTCCAACAGTTCATGTAATGTGTTGTTATTCCTACACTCCATTCCTGAAAACTCATGGACAATATTGGTCCTTACCTATTGGACCATTGCACCAGGGAATACATATAGACAGCAATGACCCTTGTATAAAATTGCTGAGGGATCCCCATAATGCAAATCTCCCCTTCCTCCTTTCCCTCTTTTGTATGCCCCCCCCCCCCATTTCTAAAATAGGCCTGATCGGCTACTACAAAACACAATGTGGGTGAAAGTCAATACATCTTGTTTCTTTGAATGGAAGGTGGAATATGTTTACATATTTAGAACTTATGTCATTTGAGTTTTACTTTGTCTGGATAGGTACAGTGCTAAAATCACTAACATTTGCTATAAAATCCCTATATATGTGCAAAACCGGTTCACCATGGACTAGCGATCAAGGGGTTATGAGTTCAAACCCTGGTGTAGTTATGTCAAGAGGAAGAAAAAGCTCTTGTAAGTTGCATGTGTAAACATTTGCATACGGCTAATGCTTAAAAATAATAGAGACTGAGATACATATTATATCACATATTAATGTGCTCTCTATGCACTACTCTACATTCCCTCTACAACTGGGCAGCATAGATGGCTCAGAGGGTAGCAATGATGCTTCACAGCGCTAAGGACCTTATATGTGTGGAGTTTGTATGTTCTCACCTTGTCTGGGTGGGTTTCCTCTGACTACTCTGGTTTCCTCCCACATCCCCAAAAAAATGCTGGTAAGATAATTGGAAGCCAACAAAAGTTGTATGTGTGAATCTCCGATAGAATGTAAGCCTATGGGCAAAAGCTCCCTTCCCCACCAGTCCTGTCTGATTCAAATGGTAAAGTTATACATAATATGATGGCGCTATATAAAAACCTGGTAATAAATAATAAATACACTAATTATGAAACACTGGACTGTGTTAAGCTAATGAAGTCAATGAATCCTTGAGGTTATATTGTTCTGTGAATAACAATCTTGAGTTTCTTTTTGAAGGATGTATATAACATCAGATTTCCACAAAAGTCCAAACCTGGCATGTGAGTTATATTTTCCATCCAAAACTACTGGATTTTACATAAAAAAAGCTATTTCTGTTCTAAAATAATCATCAATATTGGAAAAAATTTGTAATTTTGCTAATCCACAGAATAGTACAAATAAGTTATTTTTCTTCCTCTTGGCAATATGACAAAAAACTCACTCCGCTAGCTCCAAGTACAAGGATATTAATTGCACAGCTGACACATACATATGTCATATGTATACAGATACTGGGATATGGAAAGTGTAATTGGACACTGCATAATGACTACAAAAAAATAGAAGGAAACACAAAATTAAACATAAAAAGTATCTACACACAAACATAAAATAGACTACAAATAACAGTGAAATAAATCTTTATATATATTTTTTTGTGTATTTGTTTAGTATTAATGTATAGTAAATTATGAGTGTGGATGAAAGGAAATATGGGCTAATGCAGAGTTGAACTCAAATGCCTTTACTAAATAATCTGCAATTGCTGACATATGCATAACAAGATTCGCAAAAGCAGACAGTTTATATCATGCACTTATATCCATATTTAAAATAATATCACATTTCTAGACTCTCTAAAAATTACATTTGTATTTCCCTATGCCAAAATGGCAAAATATATATAAATAATACAGAAGTAGTTATTACACCTCTCACGGGTTAGATCCACTAATTAAGGAGGTTGCAACTATGGATATTTAATCAGGGTACTAGAGAAATAAAGTACACTGCACCAATAAAGGTTAACTTGCTGTTGATGTACACCAAACTTTATAGATATATCATCAAACTTAATGTAATCATTGTTATGGGATATATAAAAGGCTACTATACAGTTTGGTTAATTTTTATTGAACAGAATCAACCCAAAAAATAAATATTTTTGGTTTTGGTAGACAATATTATTATTATTTTCATTATTATTAACGATTATTTATAAGGCACCACAAAAAGCGTCATAAAATAGGGAATACAGGCGGAATGGGTGGGGAAGAGGGTCATGCCCGCAAGCTTACATTCTAAAGGAGATTGGTGATGCATAGATAGATAGATAGATAGATAGAGGCAAGCGATATAATACAATGGACGACATAATTTATAGTTTGACATTTTTTTATATATATTACTGAAACACATTTTTCTACTTTATAATGTTTGTGTGCATAAGGTATGAGTGTATCTGTAAATTAGTGTAGTTTTTGTTTTTCTGGAATTTGCCTGGGAAAGGCACCTCTGTTGTAACTGGTGAGATGAATTCCCAAAGCTGTATGTCCCTCATGTTAAAACTCGCAGAGTTAAAAAGCGAGTTAAAAACAGCGAGATTGAAGTGAGAACATATTCAGCGTATTTAGCTTTTGTCTAATTGGATTTGTTAATGGAACAACGTGGAACATGTTGTGCGACAACACTTAACTGATTGCAGTGTTTTCACACATGAATGTACAGATTGCAGCTGTGAAGTATGACCCAGACAGAGACCTATATGTCCAGTACAGACGATGTGGTGCTGAGTTCCAAGATTGTATTACTGCAGCCATGTAGGACAATGAACTACGTGGAAAATAGTCGTTTGGATCAAGACCTCCAACCACAGAAGTAGCTGAAATACGAGAACAGAAAATCGTGGGATCATAACTCCCACACAGAAGTGGTGAAGAAATGGCAACATTGCGGAAGTTAGAATCAATTTTACTTTATGATTATATGATTATCATACCTCTTAGATATAAAAAAAAAAGCTACCTGCCACATTTCAACTTCAGAAAGCAATCTATTATGGAAAGCTAAATCTGGCATATCCAGTTGAATACCCANATACATATTTGAATATCCATAATTGAATAATGTAGTGTGTGTGCATGTGAGGTTTTTTTTTATAAACCGATGGTTAAAACTACTGTAGGTTGTGAATAATAATGTGGAAATTATTTAGTTTATGCCATTAGCAACAGTAGTTTCCCCCATTATCAATAATAATCTTTAATTTAACAGGGAAAATGTCTGTATGTGTCATGTCCACAATCTCACCTGAGACCTCTTAACGTATAGATGATGCAAGGGGTTAATCCCAAGAGCCACTTAGTTCGTTAAAAACTGATTAACTCCCCTAGTTTCCCTCNCCTATTACTTACATTGGTATCTGCCACTACCAACCAAGGTTTATTTGGACAGTGTGAACACTATTGCTGGACTTGGACTTAGGTCCAACACAGTTATCCAAGACTTATCATTAACATATCATTAACCTTTTCTGTTACAACTATGTAGCATTTATAAACCAAGCTATTCAGCACGATAATCCATAAGAAAACAGAGGCAGGAACTTATTAATTGCTATTTAATATGAAAAATAATCACAGTGCTTAATACAATTAATAACATTTTTAACTGAGATTCAAAACAGTTTCCTATAAATATAAAAGGAGAAATACAGACACTTACATTACATCCAAGGTTCTTAGACTGGGGGTGGCAAAGATGGCCCAGGACACACGTCAGAATGACATCCCCCAAGAAATGCGCAAATCCATAACCACAGATATAATATTTAACTCTCATATGCCCCTCTCAACCCCCCTTTGGAATGTGATATTTGAGGATGGGTCTAACTCAGTGGTTCCCAAACTTTGTCAGTGGAGGCACCCTTAGGGTCTCCAAAACTTTTTCGAGGCACCCCTGTAATAAAATAATTTCCAATTTTTAAAAATTTTTGAGTCNAAAAAGTGTAATAACTGTTTANGTAAAGACAGAAATACTTCAGGTTGATATTAAATCTTGTGTAGCTCTTAGACAGGATGTAAAAATGTGCTCCTAAGTAACACTATCAACATAGCACCACATCGGAAAGAACATTCCGCAGCACCCCAATGAGAGCGTCGCGGCACCCCAGGGAGCCTAGGCACACAGTTTGGGAACCACTGGTCTAACTGATATATTTCCGTATAGACCCTTGCAACCTACATATATATATATATATATATATATATATATATATAAATATATATATATATATATATATTCTTACAGACTATTATTTAAAAACCCTCTCTGACTACGCAATAAGGCATTAGATACATTACAGACTGACAGGCTACAAGATTATCCCAGGACAATTAAACGGGACTGAATATTTCAAATACCTCTTTATATAAGTGATTATGAAATTGGATGAGAGTGAATATTTTGTACCTTTACACCTATTTACACCTTTATATAAGTGGTTATAACAACATTATGTATATTTAACAATGTGAAAATGTTCTACTACTATTAATATTATTAGCTATTAGTTTTGCTCACTAAGAAAAACTAAATATAGCAGTGGCAACAATAAAATAATTCTTACCATGATCATTCTCTGCAGACAGATGCTCACTGTGAGAACCGGTAAATGTTCTCGGCATATGCTCCACTGTAGGCCTTGTAGCCACTGCACCACTGCTTATGGTCCATATGACTTTCCCTCAGCAACTTCAAACACATTTACATTACTATACTTATTATATAACATAAATTATTATCATCGCATTATTCTATCTCTCTCTTTTATGTCCCTGACAGCCCCACTAGCCAAGGTGGATGGTCCTTCCGTATGAGTTACCTTTGATGAGTTCAGTGGTTGTCATATTGGACAGTGATTTTGTTAGGCCACAAGATCAGATCATGTTTGACTTGTTTTATAATTAGCCTGCAATGTTATATTCAGGGCTTTTAGCTTAGTGTCTGCTGTACATCAAGTGTAAAGTGAGAACTGGAATTATGTCAGTGAAAAAATACATTTGCATAAGTTGTATGTCCCCAAACTCAAACGAACAAAAGGCAACAGTCCTTTCCCAGAGCCATGGTGGGATTCTGACTCTAATATAATAAACATAGCCTGCAATTAGGCAGTACATATTTTATAAACATAAATCTCAAAAAATCTCTACTCAAGAAACTCAGAGACACTAACAAGATTGTATATTAACAAAATTGAGCTGTGTGCGTAAATCGAGTATAAATCAGATGAAATGGGAATCTATATCCCGTCCAATGGGTGGTCATCCTGTCAGATAACTGAAATGTCTTTAGACAGTACTCTAAGGATATAAGAATTCTAATTGTAGCCTTCCCAGCTCACATAATTGCAGGGAAGGCTTTTTATTTTACAAAACAAAGCTACAAGAGTAGATGAAATGTAGATGAGCCGCAGTCCCTCGCCTCACCATTTTATAACTGCCAGGAACGAACAAGAACAATTTTCTAAAGCAGAGAATATCATTTTCTTAGGCACTTAAGGTGATTTAAGAAGCTATCAATGAAATGTGATTCACTTAATGTTTAATCCTTAACTACATTACGTTGCACAAAGTTTGCATATAAGTTCAGAAACAGAAGGGGGTACACTATGTTTAAAGAATTACAAAGAATTTAGGGTGATTAAGTAATGTACTTACTAAACACAGACAAACATGCTAAATTCAGGGCCGGATTAAACACCACATGGACCTGGGGCTGAACATTTCTGAGGGCCCATTGCAGTGGGTATAACCACTGTAGTGTGAGGTGGTAAATTATATGTGGAACCATTCATTACACTTCATCAAACTGTACCCTCCTTTATATCACACTTAGTGCATGGCACTGTTGCGCAGGATGGTGGATGTCTTACATTGATCCTCATGCATTTCAATGGGAAACCTAATGATTGGCTGTTTGTTTGGGCCTATTTTCAGATGGAGGCCTGGAGCTATCTTCCCATCCGCCCCATTGTTAATCTGGCCCTGGCTAAATTGGAGGACTCTGGACATTCCTAAAGGTGTGATCATGATCAGTTATCAATTTGCTAATTAATGTCTATTACAAATGTATTGTTCTACTATTTATAGTACATCTGGTTGTAAATACAGGGGTTACTGCAATATTCATTCGATTTGTAGGTTCTCTACACTTTTATTTTGTTCCTTTCACTGTTCTTCACAGTTTAGTTTGATGGCAGGAATTCTATTAATGGGATCATAGATATATATAGATCTTTAATGAAAACCACTCCAACCCTAACAGCACAGTCTGAAACACACAATCTCAGTGGGTGATGGCGTCATCGCAACCACTGTTTGTCAAGGGCTTGGCACTCAGGGTTCCTTGAACCTTGTTTCAAAGGAGAAAAGAGTCCCATCACTGTTCACAAATAGAGCCTAGAGGATTCTCAGAATGATTTAGTAGATGTGGTAAAAGCATCGCTTTGTATGGAAGTTTTTTCTGTGAAATGCTGAGAACATAATGAAATAATAATGATAGTCATTTTGTCTGTACGATGGGGCTATAATACAATTATTGGCCAGATTCTAGGAAACTGTAAACATCTCAATCCTAAAATAGTGGAGGTTGTTCCAACACAAACCAAAGTATAACAATTAAAGAAGTTATTTCAATATTCAGCATGCTCCATTACACAGTTTCAGCTCCAGTACTGTTAACCAGGGTTGGGCCTAGAGGTTAAGGCCAACAACTAAAAGCTAACAAAATGGAAATGTAAACCGTATTGTTAAACGGAAGATAGTATACAATAGTGGTGGATCCAGCAATAAAGATTTTGCAGGTTGTTTTTTTGCTTTGTTGTACAAATATATTTTTATCAAATATAACACTGCCACTGGTCATTTTTGTCATTTTGGTCATTTTTCAAACAAAGAAAAGTAAAGTATATCCAGGATAAACATTTATTTAACTATATAGAACAACCTATAAGGACAACCATAGCACTGGTCACATGATGGCAGTCAAGTCAAGTTCCCAGATAATGACTATTTATCTAAGTATGCTGTGGGTCTGAATTTGGCGTAATAGGTTTGAATCAATTGTCTGCCAGACAATATTGTAACACTGGATTTAATTTTGTAAACTAGGAGGTTACTGAAGCAGCTAATGAAGGAACAGTGTCCCTTGAAAAATAGTTTACAGAGTTTCTGAAGTGTTATGTCTGGATTATAGAATAATCCAGACCTGCCCTGTTAACAACGAACCAAAACCAGATCCTAAGATCTGGGCCTAAATTCAAAGCAAATTGGGATGTTGCCCATAGCAACCATAGCTCTCATTTTCATTTTACATACTGGTGTGAGTTTGAATCTGATCCCAAACATCCCCACTTTTCCAATATGCAGTTTAGCAAATTTAGGCTCTGGAGCTTCAAGTGCAAGTCAAGTGAATATCCAAAAAAGCATCCAAAAGCAATCCCCTCACATGCCATGGATATACAAAAGCAGGATTCGACCTTAAAACATCTGGTACATTTGCAATAAAAATGGTGACGGCTGGAGGTCTGGATTGATGAGTCCTTTAAATTCCCCCCTAAACTATAAATTAAAATAAAGAAAAGTACAGCGTGATGTCCTTACCTCCCCGTAATTTGATAGAAATGTCTTTTGTGGCCCTGGATTTCTTATATCTGCACAAAACTGGAGATTTTCCCATCAAATTATTCCCAAAAATGTCTACTTGTTGAATGTCTATTGCTGTGTCAATAGCTGTCTGTAGCTGTTGTCTTCCTCAACATTTAATTGAGCCAGAACCTTTAAAACTAACTATAAAAATATATATTTTGATAATTAAATTACTATGTACCTTGTGTCTTGTATGGTATAACGACAATTAATGCTAATGCTGATTTAAATTAGTGCATATAGACGGAGCAAGGACCAAGGATATTAATGACTATCTAGTCTGGATGCATGGCAGGTGGTCGTGCTTTGGAAGTTTCACTAATTACCGAAAAGTAATTTTGAGAACAATTTTTTTCTTTTTTGAAGAGTTCATTTTTTAGTCCAAAGTAGGCCAAAAAGAACTCTGTCTGTCCTAAAAATAAACAATATAATTGATAGACGAAAAGACAAAAGTTATTTACAAAGAAACTGACATCACTGAACAGATGAAAGTTAAGCTGCAAAACGTGTTTTTGTGAAACAAGACCAATCATAATTATACAAAGTAGCGCTGCTTAAACAAACACGACACACGTTAATGAATTGTGCGGAAAAAAACTGAAAAATTAAGTGAATTTTGCATATCCATCTTTTGGGTTTGCAATTATTTCAGTCAAGGAAACATTGTATATTATTGCAGGGCACATTGATACTCTGTTTAGAAACAGGCTTCTTTTGTATACACATATAAACATATTGTTTAAATTAGCCAGATCTCACAAATGTGTCTGCAGTGTGCAGAAAGGCCTCCTGGGAAATGATACATTTGCATAAATGATGGTAACACTCTGCTATCTGATACGGGCATTTCAAATACAAATACCAGAGCTGGGACAAAAAGCAGAGAGTGCAGCAAGATGGGTGCCAGAACTGTATTCCATCCTATTGATCAGTTCAGACGTTATTCAGCCTGAAAGCTGATGTTAGGATGTGGTGAATTTGCATGTTAGACAGCACTTATCCTAACCCATTTCACCTCTGACCTTTCAGTGGAGATGTTTGCTCCGTTGTACAGTATAGTAGCTTCATGATGATCTGTACTCAGAAACAGCCTGTGACCTTTTGGCATTAAGCATGGTTTTTGAGTTGTGTAGAATTGGTAAAAAATGTTTTTACATTTGATTATATACAACAAAGTTGTGTCTCAATCCACCTATAATACAATGTACGTATATGTAGACTGGAGACTTAAAAGTAAACAATATACAGATTGCAAATGCTCTTTTGAGAAATCACAAGCCTATCAAAGTGCCATCTGCAATGAAGACTATCATTGGTTATCATAGGCCATTCATTTCTCCAGAAGCCTGAAGGAAAGGTTCTCCTCGAAAAGCTTGAGGAAGTCTGTGACGTGAATTGATCCTTTTCTTGATTTATATGCTGAGACTACTTTTAACACCTATGTCTAGTTTTACTAAACTGCGGGAATGGAGAAGTGGAGTTGTTACCCATAGCAACCAATCAGTTTCTAGCTTTCACTTTCCTCTTACATACTAGAGGATATCATCTCCACTTCTCCTTTCCTGCACTTTAGTATATCTAGCACCTGGACTTGTGATCTTTTGGTGCTAACGTAGGGAAAAACATAGATAATGGAACTGCTTTAGAAAGGGTACATGCCATAACCAAAATAATCATCCGGTATGTTCAGCAGAAGACCATCTCAAACCTTGAAAACCACTTCCCGTGAACACAGCTACTGTGCTGGACACAAGTACTCTGCTCATACAATAAGCTTCCCCTATGCATTTCGTTTTTCTCAACTTCATTGGGGGGGGGGGGCAAACAGAATATCTATATATCAACTATGCAACAACTCTAACATTATATTTTAGATATTGGAACCTTGTTTCACGGACATCATTACTGCAATATACAGCAGCACATCCACAGTAACACTTCTATTTTTCTAACGTTATCATTATAGAGGATGATATGTGAACATTAAACCCTGATTTAATATTCAGAATTTTCTTAAGAGCACACTTTAAAACATACTTTATAATAAGCTTTACAAGAAAGGGGACAGCTCGAAATTATCATTTAACCCTTTCGAGACTAAAGTGTCCAATGTAATAATCCAATATAAATCTCGCTGAACGCGCCTTAATGATATTTCTCTGTCTTCTAAATCAGTTTCAATAACCTCAATAGCTTTTACTTCTAGCGATTCACTTCTTGGATCACGACAATACATAAAGTGCTTTGAGTACTTGTATAACGCATATTTTCAGGTGCTCAAGCACCCTGATATTAACTAGACTGGATGTCTTTCCTATGCACTTCATACTGTATCCACATTCCAACATAATCCAAATAAATCACACAAGCTGAATGACAATTACTAAACTGGTTTATCTTGCAAGTTTTAGTATTATCAGCATTCATAAATGTTTTGTTCATTTGTGACAGTATTTACAAATCTGACATGATCCACACTGGAAAAAAACATTTACATTCTAAAATGTCTGTTTTTTTGTTCTAATTTAGGAAATAGGCTTGGGGATACTAAGGATTTAACACTGCTTGCCTTCCTAAAAAGGTTTTTCTGGTACATCTTTCCCCAAAAACTGCTCATATATTGTTTATTTAAACAAAGTTTTCCTGAGGTACAGTGCCAATTCAATTACTTATTTATTTAGCAAAAATGTTTTTATATATAAAGATTACTTTCACTCTCTTTCAATATTATTCAAACCAACAACTATCTAATAGATTTACTAATAAGTTCTATTAAATGTAATATTTTAATCATGCCCAACATTACCCTTTCACCAGACCTGGTTGCACCCCAAAAAAGTTTAGATTAAAAATGTAAGAACTAAAACTGTACATGGTATCAATATTGGCCTCTATCTCCCTATGAACACCTTATTGCCCTTTAGGCTTAACAAACATAAATAAAAGACTGCTACTGAGCTTGTCCACTAATACGCAACAACCCAAGGAAGGTCAGCATAACGTGGCCATTTCCTAGGGTCAGATTTACTAAACTGCTGGATAGGAAATGTGGATATGATGCCCATAGCAACCAATCAGATTATAGTTCTCACTTTCCTATGACATACTAGAGAATGTCCGCTAGAATCTGATTGGTTGCTATGGGCAACCTTTCGTTTTGCACAGTTTAGTTGATCTATCTCCTAGACTCAAACCACTAGGTGTTTCTACTAAATAACCATGTATGCCGCTTAATATCACCATCAGCCCAGTGAAGACAGAGGGGGAACCAGTAAGAGATGGGTGGCAAGAAGAAAAGAGGGTCAAGGACCACCTTCTAAGCTGCATAAAAACCAATGCACCTTATTGAACAAGTGACAGTCAGACCACCAGGTAAGTGTCAAGCTCCCCCAATGCTGTAACCTTAATAAACTTTGGGTTTACTCTAAATCCTCAGTTTCTTTTAAGATTGCAAAATGAAAGTGATTTAATACTAGAAAAATATGTATATACTGTACTGTAACAACACTAACAGAGGTGTGGTCGAGTGGTTTATACAGGGTTCATTTCTCCCATGCCATCCCCTGTGTGATGCTGGAACAGCAATGTTATCCCCTATGCCAGCACAGGGATTAAATAATCCTCGACACAAACATCTGCCAGAACACAAACAGAATACTTTAACAGGTTATGTTCCATGATATTTTTTGTTTATATTGGGAGATTAATGTTCTTCTGGGATACTGCATGGACAGCTATAAATTCCTATTCAAATCAATAGAAGCCAAATTCAACAGGTAGCAGTCCAGACTCATGGAAAATAGGACAGACCCCAAACTTAGCCTGGAAATAATACTGTGCTGCTTTTTATCATATGAACACACAGCTCATGAGAGACCTGAAAGGTCTATTCAATGTGTACTTGGATTATCTTTGTGGGGCATACATTTGAGAAATTGCTAAGGTCTCCACATCATTCTCTTCTTGTAAAACCCAACATGTGGACTCAATTACAACCCAGTAACACATGTGCACAATATAAATTGTTCTGTGTCGCTGTGTATGGCGATAACGTGATCATTTGTAACAATATGTAACCTAAATATTGTGGTTGCTTGTAGCAGTAAAATAACCATTTCCTACAGAATTGCCGGAATTAAGTGATTATTACATCCAACTCAAATGAATTCATCATCACCCATCTTATTCAACCAAGAATGTCTGGATAGTGATGTTTCATTTATATTCATTGTAATGAGTTAGGCCTGTACATTTCCAACTCAGGTTATAGCCATGCACCAGCTAAAGGGTATGCTCAAGTAACCAGAATCGAAACCTAAGCAGGGTGGCCTAACAGAGGGTCCACTAGCAATAACACAACAGTACACTCAGTGGTGTACCCGGAGGTGAAATTAATGTTGATGCTCACTCGCTTTCTATACTAACCTTACTTTATTGACTGTTTACGATCAGAACAAGCACTTCTCCTCATATACACATAAGGCCTGACAGTGAGAAGGTATCTTCTAACTTTTTCTCTGCTCCTGAGGCCTGAGGCCACGGAAATGCATTAGAGGGGGGGCTTTCTATAGTGATCATTACTCTAACTGTCTACCCCCCATGAACCACTAGTGTAGACTAGCGAGTTGAGCGACTCCAATGTCTCCGGTATACTACTGATCACCATGTGCGGCCTTCATACACTAAAAACGCCCGCCCATTCACTGATGCGGCCGGCCCAGGTGTCATTTGGCACCCTTGCACCCACGCCAGCCCGCTCCTGTAGTAAGTGATAGAAAAGAAAACATTATAAATAGTAAGGGTGATAAGAGAGTTTAGATATAGTATTATAGAATGCGAGATAATTGAAATCAATTTGGAGGGGGTTTTTTTAACAAAATTATAAAATTCGAAACAAATGTTTAATTCTTTGGTCCATTGGGGGTCTTCTGTCCATTGGGGGTCCATTGGGGGTCTTCTGTCCTTTGGGGTCCATTGGGGGGTCTTCTGTCCATTGGGGGGTCTCTGTCCCACCTGTCTCACTCTAGTGTCAGATCAGCACAAGGGCAGAAAGAGCAACAGGGAGAACCACCAGGTATAACACCACACTTGAACCACTGGTGGCGACATCACACATAACAAACAATAGCAAGAAGAAAGTATTTGTTGTAATAAAATATAGTTACACATTATATAGAACACAAACATATCCAATTACATTTTATATCTGTAATATACATAACATGGTCATGTGTGAAGCACAAATATCAACATTACAAATCCTAATACCAAGTGAGCACTGGCAGCAGAAATCATTTAGGGTGTCTTATATATATTTATACAATGGGATAACAATATAGCTATGAAATGTGTTAAAATTGCCACAGTGGCACCATAAACATGTAGTCCAAAGCATATGCCTATTCGACGTGGACTATATTAGACATAGGAAGTTTTCGGCATTACAGATGAGAAGGAACTACACGTCTCAGCATGCTTCAGCAGCAAACACATAACTGATGGCTGCAAAGAATGATAGGACTTGTAGTTTCACATTTTGCTTATGCCATGACAGTATAATAAATCCCATCCTGTCTATTCTACAGAATAAGATAAGCCTTTGTATAATTAAAAGAATGTGTACAGAAGTAACATTTCCATGGACAATAACGCCTACAGTAGAAAAAGATACGAGAGGACTTGTTGACAGCTGGCAGCTGCCATTTTCTATCCAAGCCTTGATCTGACTGGCTGAAAGCTGTCAGAAAAATCGATTGAACAGAAAACAGAGAGCCTGACTGGGCTCGTAATCTATCAGAGGGCTAGCTGTGGGGAACGTGACAGAAGGGGCCTCTGAGATAAGTATATGTAGGTTAGCAAAGGTCCCGCAGGAATCCAAAATAAGACACTTATCACTGTATGGGTTCAATTGTGTGATGGTTACATGTGAAAACTAATGTGACACATCTATTCATCACTCTCTAGGAGGTCTCTCCAGGAAATGTCCATTTGCAATTCGAGCATTCCTATTGTTATGGAGCATTTGTTAAGATAAAACAGGGATCCCAGAATATACATGACATTTAACAAGACAAGGGCTTGGGCAGACAACAGGCAGATTGATCACACAACACTGAGACTTCCAAAATAACCCTTTCTATTCCTCTTATAAATAACAGTCTAAAGATCTATGATTCATAAGTAATCAGCACTGCACATTAATCAAGCTGTGTATCCATTCATATTCAATAATACTGTACCAGATCCATAGAACAGATTGTGTCATGTTTGGATCTACAATATCTGTTATCCTAAGGATTCGCAACTGGTGCCAGTGGTGGTACTCACGGTATTCAGGTGCTATACAAGGTGGCAGAGGGCATGTTAATTAAAAGAGGCTGAAACAATATGTGGGCAATATACCTCAAAACATATAAAATTATATAAAATACAAATATATATATATATATATGTGTGTGTGTGTGTGTAAATAGAATTTGTCTACATGATATGCAATGTGGTACTTGACCTGATTCTATAATAAGTAACTGGTATTACCCCCCTGCTGCACTATCATGAGTGACAGTTATCAGTATAGACAGTGCTTAGCACTATGGGTCAGATACAGAAATAATGGTGACAGGATGTTTCCACAATTGTGTTCGCACTGCATATGCACAGAACTGTGAATAAGACTTGCATATGCAGGAATGATTTTATTTGATGCGTACATAGTTTGGGAGGGTGGCAATGGAATTTTTAATGGCGTGTAGAGAAGTTAAGGTAGAGTTCTGAACGCACAAGTGATCAAAATCCCATTTGTGCAGGGAAATGAACATGGGAGTTCATTGAGAAAATACCACTGTATCTTAGGGATAGACTATAGCATGGCATATAGAACAACTCTCATGCCATGCTATACCCATGAAATAGTAGTTCCAGCCAAAGGCACCGGCACTTGACAGAAGAAATACCTGACCAGTTCTTTTAACAATAAAAGAGGAAAGACGGCACAAAATACAAAGCAGTTTGTCAGGTTCTACGTCCTCCGACATTTAACAAGCTTACTGTTTTATGTTCAGTGGTGCTTCTTCTCAAAGCAGCGACTGTCCCTCAATGGTGAATTTTCAGGCATTCCATCTGATTATATGGTTCATACCGGATTTCCTGTTTATGAAATTCTACTGCTGCTCCTACCATTACTCTCTTACCTTTTTTTCTCTTGGGCAGCAGTAATAGACTCCCATGTGCCATATACTGCATTGTAATAAAAACAATACACAGTGCTTTACTGGAAGAAGGTCTCACAATCACCCTCATTCAAGCACAACAGTCACAACTGATTTTAAAGGACTGGTCTCATCTTGGCCTTTTATTTTCAAGTGCGCTGCAATGAGCCAGTTGTACTGCAGGTGGCGCTGTGACAATCTAGTCACCACTCATTGGAGTCTGACTTTCCCCAGCCAGTAGCTGGCATGGCCCCCTGCTGATACTGCATTTCTCTGGACTGGTGAGCAGGGATCCACTGATACATGCTGTGACTGTCCTCTGCGACATCACAATAGAATTATGCTACCGATCTCTGACCTGTAGCTCAGTGACACATCACAGCAAGAATAGGCTACTAATTTCTGACACAAAGTACCATGTAACATCACATTAGATAGATGTAGACTACCTCTCTCTGACACTATGAGATATAACAAAATGTGTAGGCTACCAATCTCTGATATCCAGCTTGGTGGGAACTTACAGTAAGTGTAAGATAGCTATATTTGACACTCATATCAGAGAATTATCACAGTAGATTGCTCTTACCTACCAAAGGGCAAAAAATACCCATTTCCCACAAAGACACTGGACAAGATTCAGACTTTAGGCACTATTGACTCACGACTTAAGTGGGAAAAAACAAAAACCAAGGGAGGTAAAATGTGTAGTTCAGGAACTCAAAGCAGCATAATTTTTCTTAAATGACATAATTGAAGATGTTAATACTGGGTATTCTCCTACCTGTATGGTGTAGTGTAAAGCAGTCACCCCCAATGATAGATTACTTTAGGGAATATTAAGAGTAGAAGCATGAACTGCGGTAACTTGTTACAGCAATTTTTTTAACTCAGTTGCCACTAGAGGGAGTAAATTATACCATTATAGAAAATAAATGCTGGATGAAGCAGGAATTTTCATTCACTTCTTACTATAAATTTACATCACTGGCAATAAATTCCATATTTGAGTGTTTTTGAATTAGCAGTTTCTATAGTTCTTTGACAATAGATGAAGTGCATTCATAATTTGCGTGTAGACCTAAACTTTAACATAAATTATTCTGTCACATAATTCTGTATATCCATGTTATACAGTTTGCAGATAATACTGCTCGCTGTGCTCTCTACATCTGAAGTGTCGCAGGTTGTCTATGTCTATGCAGGTTCACTATGTTATATGTTTTACTAGTCAAATCTTTGTATATATGGGGCTAGATTTTCTAAGCTGGGTAAAAAGAAAATTGGAGATATTGCCCATAGCAACCAATCAGATTCAAGCTCACATTCTCCACTATGTAAAATGATACTAAAAGCTTGAATTCAGCTGATCTAGCTAGAATAAGCTAAACAGAACTTAGTGTCAATGTTTAGCCTTACAATAAGTAGCCGCACATGACATATAACCTATAAATCATAATAAGGCTATGATGATGATGGATGTTCATCACTGAGGGCCCTTTTTATATAGATGTAGAAAACACAGAGCCCTGTTTCGGGGATAACTTAAGAACAACCAAGGAAGAATAAATAATTGAATAAACTCTTTATTCCTCCTTCATTTCTACACCTTTATGGGGTATATACAAGTGGGGAGATTGCAGGCAGATTGGAGAGTGGGGATGTTGCCCATCGCAGCCAATCAGATTTGAGCTCACATTCTCCAGTTTGTAAAAGGAAATTGAGAGCTTGCATCTAATTGGCTGCTATGGGCTATATCCCCCACTCTCCATTCTCCCTGCAATCTCCCTGCGTAGTAAATTTAGGCCTTAATGTTTTGTGCTTTATGTGTTTCCTGGTAATATTGATAAATAGACAATAGGGCACAGCACCAGAGAACTTTGTCTTACCTGCTGATGGCGCGTGATGGCGCCTCTGCCACCTGTCCTTTAAGCATCTGGTCTTGGCAATGTACAGTGTAGGCATGTTAGTAGACAGCATACTGAACCAGTCTTATGAACTGCTGCAATGAATATTTTAATAAGTGGGAAAACGTAAGTATAGGTATCAGTCTGTCCTTGTGAGTGGAAGTGATAGTGATTGCTGCATCTGTTGTCCAATTAATAAAAAAAAATAGAATTCTTTTTATCCAGTCTTATTTCTTCTCTTTTCTCAGGCTCTATTTTTGAATTTTCCCCTCCATGTAGTTTCTCTTGGTGCTTGTGGGTTTTCTTTGTCTTATTATAGTGTTATTCCATCATTCTCCCAACGTTCTCATATCCCTTGTGCACTGTGGAACTGACCTGCCCTCTGACCCCTCTTCCTCCACCCCCAAATCACAATCATTATCTTCTGCTGCAATTAGTCTGATAATCATTGATGTCCTTGATGGCAAAAAAATCTGGGAAAGTATTCTTCCCTGTGCAAATAGTATTATGGTGTAAAGGAGGCCACCTTTACACCATTTCCCTAGGGAAAATCACCCGTCTTCAGGTCATCTACGACAACAATGTCGTTCTCATGGTGGCCATAGGAAACAGTGTAGAAAGAGAAGAAAGAGAAATAAAACCATACTTTCCAGGTGTCTTCACTGGGCTCCAGAGCGGTGCCCAACTCCTTCTTATGATGCGCCAGCATCTCCGTCTTGTACGGAGATGATGCTGTATATGTGTGCTGGCGTCACGCATATACAGCGTCCTCTCCAGCTGTACTGGACACACCGGAGCATAAGAAGAAGGAGCTGGGCAACACTCCAGGGAATCTCTTAAACTTATCCTTTATCATGAATAGAGATTGTACAGTAGTGGGGATAAATGTGTGCCTTTGGGGTGAAGGTATCATCACATGCACTTGTTCTGTGTGCCATCATCACAGCTTCCAACATTAAGAATCCCAAAAACAGGGTATATTAAGCCCCACCCCTGTTATGCATAAACTCCGCCCAGACCTATTCATAAATATCCAGGATTGATCCAAATACTGTGCATTTGTGTATAAACTCTAAACAGGACTGTCCAACCTGAAGAGGGTCAGCCGGGAGGTATGGTCATAGTCTCATGTTATATATCACAGTATGCATGTATAAGTCAGCTGCTCTTCCTGGGCATGTCTGTATAAATACTCTATAGTGTGTGTGATTGAGTATTTATGTTTAGCGTTCTGTGTCTCCTGTGAATGCACAGGACATAGGACACAAGTGTTTGAAACAATGTTGTGTAAGTGTGTACATGTGTAACTGTTACACGGTAAAATTGAGCTGATCTATAACAGTTTAATTAAAGCGACAATAGTTGAAGAAAAAATATAGAATAAAGAAAACCACACAGAGCTTATTTTACCTATGTATATAATATATATATATATATGTGTATATATATATATATATATATATATATATATACACACACATCTTCACCTTCATGACTGTAAACGTGCACTGATCATGGAGAGAGTCCAATGTAAAGGGAAACATGTATGTGTGTATTGATGTTTCCATGAGTGTGTACATATCAGTTAGAGTAATGAGTGGGTTGAGGTGAGAGCTTAAACTATGAATGAACAGCCTGGATGTATTGTAATAATAGTCTGCAGGACCCTGTAAGTCTCCACCTCTTCTTGCTTTAACCTATAACTGCCAAGCTCCATTAAATCTAACAACACACTGAGGACAGACTGCCTTCATGAACACATTAGTATGTGATCAGAGGGAAAACAGAGTTCCTCCCCACCAGAAACCCCTGTGTTACACACAAAGTGCTGACACTGGCCAGCTCAGCCGACCGTCTCATCAGTGAACTTTTCATTTCTTCTGGATGCAAAACTACTTCTGCTATCTGATTTACTGGAGGGAGTATTAATGGGAGAGATGGCACATCGCTACTGCACACTGGGATGGTTTCTAGGTAAGAGGCAAAGTTTACTGTCACAGACAGGCAGAGCACTTTCTGGGATTTGTAGTCTGGTAATAGCTGAAGTTGTTGCCTGTCCTTATTCAATCGCATTTAAATGTGTTATTGGGAAGTATAAGACTGATACAGAATGCGACTTATAGTTTCTCAGCAGATGATGAGATATTGGTCGTCTCAACCTAAAAATGGATGCAGGAGTCTGAAATCTATTAAAGATTTACTTACCTTATATCTTACAGGCTAACCGATAGACTTTTATTATCAATGTAGTGTGGAGTTATAGGCTCACACTATACAATATATTCTATAGATATGTCAAGCATAATGTATTGCAGATTACAAGGATTGAAAAAATTGTGATATATCTTTTCACACCCAAAATGACATATGAATGAACGTTATTATTACTATTTTTAAACTACTACAATTAGAAATCATTTTTTTTATAAAGTATTTGACATTACTGACAATGAAAGTACTTTATATATGTCATATTTCATTTACATTCGTCTTCCCCTCTCTCTTTTAATAAAATTCAAATGATACGTTACTGCGCACACAGTACATTTCTCCCTGTTATCCCTCGTCCATCCCTCAGACCTGCTTGGCTCTATCAGGCTTTTGAAGCTTTTACTATTTGTATTGATTGACCATCACTATCCCCAAACAGAGGAACGGGGTGAATTGTACCCACATATTGCAAAGCTTTATGATTAATCTGTACATTAGAACTGAGCTACCTGTTATTTCTTCTGTCTCCACGGTGTAAATGCGCCTTTCATTTAAGAGAAACACAGTTTTGTCCTTACTCCAGAGTCACTGCATGCAGTTCTGAAACACTCATAACATGTAATTACCATGAAAGATTTAGGGATGTTTAAACAAAGTACTATGTGTGAGCAATGCGTCATATAATGTACTATTATCTAAAGGCAATCCATTGTGCATAGCGTCATTTCCTTGCGGTACAGTGGGTGTTTTATTTATACAGTTGCGGAATTTATTATGACTTATTTTCTGCATAAAAGATCATAAATCATCAAAAGAAACAAAAAACATGTATGTGTTTCTTTTATGCTTACACATGTAATAGGGATCAACTGCTGTGTCCCATTTCCTATAGCGCGAAATTCCTCTTACATACCAATACACCTGTGGCAGAAATATGTGGGCAATAAATCTATTACATACTTCAAAGTATTGCTTCAGTTCCCAATATAAATATATTAATGACAATGGAAATAGTAATGGTTTCTCTTCTACGTTTCTTTATCATGGTATTGTACCTATTAAGGACTGCCTGTTTGCTGACACTTGGATAAGAATATAGATTTCTGCCATTTTCTTCATCCCGACCTTTGCACGTTGTTGTAAAACACTTAGAGACATTCCAAAAATAAATCGATGCGTACATTTTTCAAGCTAATAACTTTTGAATGGGAGAACACACTGGGGCTGCCAGTTACACCTATTTGTTTATATAGATATAGGTATACGTTATGTATAATTTATGATGATGGCAATGATTATCATTATTAAGTGCATATATTTTAAATGTGTAAAATATACAAATTTCTTGCTTAAAATGAAAATATATATAAGACTTCTTTGTCACAAAATGCCTGCAGTATTCTAACATAGTAGTCAAACTGATCTATATGTAAGCTGCATTGTAATAAAAAATCTGATCCAAGAAGTTTACAAAAAGTCGGAAGTTTACAAACTCTGGACTCGATCCAGACTTCCGTCACCACTGTCCTCAGACATTCATATACCCGTGTGAGCAAGGAGAGGCCAATCAGCTGGCTTGTGAAGAATTCCACCACCATACCCCTGTCTAAAATTTCCCACCCCTTTTCCAGAAGTCTGGATATAATCCAAAGGTATAACTCACAACAAATACATTTCAAGAGCATATCAATGCAACACTCCACATATGTACATAAAGATCGTGGACAGTGCTAATTGTAAAACACATTAACATATGTTCATGTGGTTCAACTGTTTATCCCATCCTATGAATTCAGGAAATACATTAATTAAGAGATTTAATTATTATTCACTTAACAAAGAATGATTTTTTTGTGGCTGTATTATATCACAATTCAACAATTTGACATCTGACATTAGTAAGAGAATCGCTTTTGTTGTGTGTGGTCAGGATTATAATAATAGTATCCAGGCATTGTCTCTATATAAGCTTTAAAGTTGCATAGATCAGGGCTCAAAGTTAGGATTTATAAGTGGGGGTATGGAAGAGGGTCTGGATGGGGGTGGGGTTTATATAAGGGACAGGGGAAAACTTTCCACCATAATGTACCCGTGTATACCGGCCCACTTAAGGCACTGGCTAGATAAACAGTGACCATAGAGCATCTCCATCAGGATGTCTTTAGAGAGACAGAGTTGTTTTCATCCAGATTATGTTGGTAAGAGCAGACCTCTGTGAGACTTATGAAGTTGTTATGCACATGCATGTGAGTCATTTTTGTTTTAGGCTGAACCAGGCATTCTCAACTTTGGACCTCAAGAACCACTAACAGGGCATGTTTTGCAGGTCTCCTTGCTGGAGCACAAGTGGGGTCATTACTGGCTGACATATGTCATAAGATTCACATTTGGGCCTAAATTCACTAAGCGGAGAGTTTGCTGGAGAATTTGAAAGGTGGTGAAGTTGCCCATAGCAACCAATCAGATTCAAGCTCTCAGTTTCATTTTGCATACTGGAGAATGTGAGCTCGAATCTGATTGGTTGCTATGGGCAACTTCACCACCTTTCAAATTCTCCAGCAAACTCTCCGCTTAGTGAATTTAGGCCCAGGTCATCATTATATCACTTTATCGATAGAGCTGGAAAACACGGATCATTACTGGTACTTGAGGACTGTGGTTGAGAAGCCCTGCGCTGAACTAACATTCAACCTGTCTACTCAATAGCAATTAGTGACACAGCATATACATAGTGTCTCAATGAGGTATGATGATAGAGAATTCATAGGCTTCATTGGACCAGATCAAGGTTTTCACATATAAACCAGAATTCCGCACCAAGGCGCTAGGATGTACTGAACGTCCAACACAGTACAAAGACTTCTAAACTCTCCATATTTTAGGTGAGGATAGATCAGAGGATAGATCAGAGGACTCCATCAGTGGCCAATCATAAAACAGACAACTGAGACACAAGCAGCTAGTGAGCATGCACAGGAAGCAATCAGAAAACACCCACTTTTTGGAAGTCTGAAATCAGTTTATTATCATAAATATTGAACCACTAAGTTTCTTCTCCGCCTGCCAGTGTCTAGTACAGTGTGACAGCGCTGCTTCCTATTTGTGCATTCTGGATAATTAATCACATGTCAGACATGGAAGATTCATTAAGGGAGATTATAACTCTCAGTAAAAAGTAGCAGCTGGCCGGAACATTTACTCATTTTGGCACAGCATTGTATTTCTGAGGTTTTAACCAGAAACAAACACAATCTGATTAATCCATAGATAGGACTTGGGGATATGTTTTACAAGATTAATTGAGCATAGTATGTATATCATTTCATAAACTGGATGCGGTGTTATAAGTTGTGTAAGCAAATCCAAATGGTCTATTTGCAAACTGTTGTCTGGATCAAATGTTGCTGTTTTGACAGTTTATGGCAAGATACAAATATACATAAACAACCACAAATACCAGTTAGTGCAGTTATTCAGAATAATAATTCACTCTTGCAGATCACAGGCAGTATTGCTATATCAGCCATTTAAATATTCGTCTCATATAGCCAGCGATGTAGTGTTTTGAGGTCTCAGCAAAAATTCAGTAGTCTCAGTTCACTGATGATATTAATGATGCACAAAGTATTTAAGCAGCACAATGACATCACAAAGTCACGCTTCCAAAATTGTAAATCTTAAGCCACTTTATTACATACAATAAACTACAGATATATGGGCAGTTTCTGCCCAATGACAGTAAAGCCCTAACCCTGGTGCACCATGGGTCAACTTACCAAAATCATGTTAACTGATAAAATAAAATGCCCACACACACACACACACAAATATTGTAAAAAGATAAAATTAATATCTGCTTGTCTCTCTGGAATCATTATTATGCAGCCTCAGAAAAAATTGGCACCATGTTTCATACAATTTCCAATAATTGAAGAATCAGAACGATAATCATTCTACTGTGTGGCCAGCTTAAGTGTAATGCTATGCACAACATGTATAACATATAAAGATATATGGAATTCACATTTTTGGTTTACGGAAAATCAGGCAATTCCTGCAAAAAATATTGGAGTTGGCAATATGCTTGTGGGATGGTGTCTGATGTCTGGCTAGTCTGATGTCCCTATATAATCATCTTCCCTATATTTTCCATCTACACTGCATACCAGCCCTGACACAACAGGTCTTTGATTTGACCTATTTTACTTCTTCTCACACTTGTGAATGAAATCTTCTAAATTCCTCACATACACGGCTGGCACAAATGTCCTGTCTGTCTGATGTTTTTATCTAAAACATTAGTCACCACTCCGTCGTTAAGATCAGTAATGGAAGCTTTTGATTATATTTAAATGAATACAGATAAATCAAGAGAACCCAGTGTAAACCTTATATTTGCTAACAATAATGGATAACCCTTCAATACAGGATTATAATTACATGAGATAAATGAGAGACAACACCCTTTCCAATCTCATACATTAGTAACAAGAGAGAGTATCCAATGTTCTCAATTCAAAACTCTTAATACCGTGTTTTCCCAATAATAAGACACTGTCTTATTTTTTTTTGGTCCAAAAAAACACCATAGGGCTTATTTTCGGGGTAGGTCTTATTTTAATTAACATTGACAGAGATTTATATAAACA
>JABWIB010000190.1:15820-36257 GCA_016617825.1 Platyplectrum ornatum | reverse complement strand
ATTCAACATGCTTTTACCCACTCCAATACCAATACAAAGGTTTATCTATACTCCACAACATTAATTACACATTTGAGGGGGTTCCTCAATAACTAATAGAATACAATTGTTCATTCAATAATTTAGACCATTTATCTAGTAATTATTTTGAGTTCGGTAGCATGCTGAATATCTGTTTTCTAGGCGGTTAACATATTTAATGTTAAATCTTTTTCATCTGTGGCATGATATGGCAGGCGATAATGGGAACACAGGGGGTGTTTCTGAAGCTTTTTAACATTGTATTTAAGAGGTCCGTTTTAAATGTTGATGGTTACAAATGTTTCTGACTCTTCCTCTAGCACCATCTATTGGTATGCCAGTGTCATATCTGCATTTTATTACAGGGTGAGTATCCTTAATGTAGAATATTTTAATATCTGTGTCTTTTAAACATGAAATACATATCTTAAATGCAATTTTAGCCACATGAGTATATCTAGATGTTGCCAATAGCAACCAATGACATTCTAACTCTCATTTTTCTAATACATAATAGAGAATATAAGCTAGAATCAGATTGGTTGCAATGGGTACCATCTCAATATTCCTTTTCCACAGTTTAGTCATTCTTGACCTTGGTGTAAAAATACATGTTGCCATAATATTCCATGAAAAGTTTAAGTCTCAGTAATAATAGCTATAAAAAAGCTTCAACAAAACTAAACCGTGACAAATCTATTACACTTACACATTTTTATGGGCAAAACAGGTGCAAGTGCAATGTGAGAGGTGTAAATGAATTTTAATCATATTCCATGCAGAGAAGATACTTTGCTATTGCACATCACCTATCAACTCTAATTCTGTTTTCAGAATTTAAACTTCCCCTGTGGTTCAATGTTTGGTTTTGCTCTTTTTTGCTATTACTCCTAAACTCTGGATCAGACTCATGTAGAGCCTCATCGCTCTACAATATATTTTATTTATGGAAGTTATATTTTTATACTGCCAACTCTCCCGGAATGTCCAGGAGACTCTCGAATTCTCTCGGTAATCCCGGTATCCCTGGAGAACTGTCCGAAATTTTAGGAAATCACTGCCTCAGACCTGTTCCTTACTGTCACCAAGCCCTGCCCATTCAGAACATAATACAGCATTTTGTCATCCAGGTGGCAGGGCTTTGGGAGTAATTTACATAAATCATGCCCTCTATCCAACCCCAAGGATGCTGACCTTTGGTTTCATACGGAAAGGAGAAACCAAAAATCGGCTACCCTCTTCTAAACCAGTTATATAGATAAAAAAGTAAAAAGAAGACATCCCTGCACTGCACAGGGCCCAGTATTTAGTTCCCACTCTTATTTCTCCAACTCTGAACCCCTACATACACATACCTTCTTGCAACTATATAAAGTACAAAAACATCCATGCAATTTTAAAGTTTATCTCACGTGCGTCATCTTGATGTCCCTTAATGTTATACATGCACTCACATCATCATCTCACATTCCTAGATAATGCACCAAAAATTCCCACACTCTGATGTCACAGACTGTCCATTCCATTTCCCATCACTCTTATATCATCACATACATCATCCTACCGCCTTGTGTCACAAATGTACCATATTGTAGGGCACACACTCCTGGAATCCTCATGTTCTCGCCATTTTCCCGCATTCATAATGCTTTTAAGATAATCCCTTCTTTTAAGATAATTCACACATCCAAAGGGTTAGCTTTTCACAATCGTAAAACCTACAAATCTTGTCCAAATTAAAAAGAAAATAAAAAAAGACAAAGTTCACGAGGGGCCCTATGGGGCCAGACTAAACTGTTTTTGTAAGCTTAAAGCTGTTATGCTTTCGATAAATTTCCTGGGAAGGAAGCTTCGTCTGGCGATGATCTTATGACCCATTCTGTGAGCAAAAATGTTTTAGTTTTTTATATTAGCTCACGTTCTGCCAAAGTGCAGTTTTCATTTGTGGTCATCTTATCACAATCGTACACTATTATCTGGGATTTTTAATAATGTTACTTAAATACAAATAAAGTAGATAACCATTACAATAGATAAATATATCATAATGATAATGAGAAATATATCATAAATATGTGGAATGTGGGTTATGACTAATCAGTTTACACTGTCGGGGATCTGACCACCAAATGAATGAAGTATTGCCAGGGCATGAGGCTCTACACGTCCTAAAATAACCACCCATCTGTGGATTCCCAGGACTAGATTTACTAAACTAGGGAAATAGAATAGCAACCAATCAGATTCTAGCTGACATTCTGTTTTATGTAGCAGGAAACTAAGAGCCAGAATCTCATTGGCTGCTACAGGCAACATCTCCACTTTTTCATCCCCAATGTTTATTTTATATATAGTGCTGTGAGTTACTTCTAGGCAGCTATTACCTGTTAACACAGATTTTATAGGGCTTATAGGGGAGACACCAGGGAGTTGGACCTAAAACATTAATAGAACCACCAGTGAGTAACAATAGCCCCACCCAGGGCAGGAAAAACTGGTAAGAAGCCCCTTGATTCTACAGAGGTAGAGCCTAGAACAGCTTGCACACGCAAGTAAAAACATGATAAAAAAAATGATAAGGCCCCATATAAGGTTGCGGTAGCTAAA
Organism: Platyplectrum ornatum; assembly: GCA_016617825.1. Classification (NCBI taxonomy): domain Eukaryota; kingdom Metazoa; phylum Chordata; class Amphibia; order Anura; family Limnodynastidae; genus Platyplectrum; species Platyplectrum ornatum. The sequence continues at coordinate 33,629 of JABWIB010000190.1, read as the reverse complement.
TCTACTGGGGTTCATGCAATTTAAGGAAAAATATACCATCATTATAGATTTAATATCCTTCAAGTGATAATGAAGATGGGGAAATTGTGAACAGTGCTGGTGAGTAGATGGTCTTGAGGGCAGAGGAGTAGGGCAAAGGTTAAGGTAAGGGCAACTGATTCCTTTGTGCAAAAGGAAAATTAAACCTTACCTTTTTAAGGCTAGAATACTGTATTTGAGCGGGAATTTAGGCTGATTCATACATATACATAAATACAGTATGTTTTTAGGAAGCTCTGTCACATAAATTACAAAATTGGTGGTTCTCAGATCATTTGTGTACTGCCATGTCCCTAAATACATTCCTGTAGGGATTTCCTTAAAACCCGGTGGACGCATTTTGGGATGGGCAAAGTGGTATAAGACATTCAATGGAACTGTTGGTTAAGATGAATTGGTTAAACAGGAACATCTATAATGCCATGAGACAGGTAATACATTTTCTCATCTCTAAGGGTGGACAAAGTGGGGAAATCTTCCTGGTAAAATTGTTTTAGAATGCGATAAGTACAACTTTCTAGATATGTATCTTAATTGTCATATGATGATGTGAAAGTGAGATAACCATGTGCAATGATTAGGGGATCTTCCATTGAGACCATGGAGCTATCTTGTCAGTCACACATTCTACTCCATTATTTTATATGGGAAGTTAATTATCAGAGAGAGGATAGGCAGGCCATGAAGGTCCCTCTTATAAATTGTTGCGTGGCTCCTACTTTTAATTCAGAGTCAAGGTTTCCGTTGAGCCGCCTCCACTATGTTTCTTGTAACACACACCTTCATCAGGAGGGTTCAGAACATGTAGTGAAGGAAGTGCTGTGTTTTAGTACTGCTTTCTTAAATCTTGAGAATACTCTTTGAGCCTCAATGGGTAGCTGGCTTTCGAGTTTGGATCCACTCTTATCTCCACCCATGGTTAAATGAGGAACCCATAAAAAGTTTTGAGTTAGGATGGATACCTCCTGGCCTATGTGGATCAGGATGTGAAGGAAATAGCTTATCAAGTCGGGTGAGGTAAAACACCTCTAGGAGGGTGTCCCAGAGAAGGATCAAATACTCTGATGTACATCTGTTACTAAAAGATTTATTTGCAGGCAGATTCCTCCATTTAGAGATTTTACTTACTTTCAGGAGGCTCAATAAGTGAAAAAGAATCTGTCGAAAAAGTAGAATCTGGCCAAATAATGGTAGCTAAAAAGGTTTTGGTACAATATTTCTCAGAGAGATCATCCCGCTTTGTACAATCATGAGCCACATTTGGTAACAAAATGATTGGACTATGCAAACTGGGTGATATTCAGTGGAGTCAGATATGTAGTTACACGATGAAATGTCACATTGTCCAGTTAGCAGGAAACAGATGTTTTGTTTTGTACTCTCTGCTTATTTGAAGCTATGAACACTGCTTGGACAATAAATCATCCAGCTGGAGGGCAGGCAGTAAATGAGTTTTATATCAAGCCATACTCTTTATATTATAAAGAATCATGACTCAGAGGCAGTCATGACCTCACATCCTAACTTCCTAAAGATAATGTGCTAGAGCTGTGTGTGCTTAGGCGGGTTCCTCACTTTGGATTAAGTTAGAATAACTGTGTTGTGATGTTTTGTTTCTCTTGTAAAAGCTAAAACACAAATCTTAGCATGAAATATTTTTTTTGTATATGTTGATGCTACCAATGGATATGATCTGTTTACACCTATCTTTGTGAGTTTATAGGGAACTATGCATGGTAAAAAAATAGTTACACTATCATGTTGTTAGGTCAGCTCTGTTGTAGGGTCATACTGTGTTTAAAAGTTTTTGTTAAGTTTTTGTTTATTTTTGCAAAATAGACTTGTGATTGGCACACAATACAGAGAGCACACTGCTGTGTGTCCTACAATACAGAGACCACATTTATGACCAGAGCACAATACAGAGAGCATTCGCGTAAATGGGGGACAATACATAGAGAACACTTGTAACCTACGCACAATAAAGACAGCAGACTTGTGACACAATAAAGAAATCACACCTCCCAAGTGTCAAGATTCCAGTGGGACAGTCCTAATTTCAAGTGACTGTCATGCAGAATACAGAGATCACATTTATGACATACATATTTAAGATGCAAAACATATGTAATCTACACCTCATGGAAATAGATTATAATGAAGCACATAAATAAGTGATTAATGGAGAATCCCTTTGGTGCAATAGGAAAAGATAAAAAGAAAACTGACAAATGTTGGTATGTAACCAATAAGTATCCCATATAAAATATTCTGCTGCAATGACTGTCATTAAAATCCCAGGGCTGTACCCATTTCTATGGGATTTGTATGACTTTTTGCACATGAACTGACACTAACACACTTGGGAGTTTTTCCTATATTATACAAAACAAAAACTATCCTTTTTGTAGTATGGGAATAGCACATACTATAATATTTTAATATATTACAATATATTATATTATATTAGGATAAACAGACGCCATCTACAGATCCCCCATAATAAACCACTTATATTATTGTATGACCCTTTCCATTACCACTAATACATTCCACATGTGCTTCATAAAGAATGCCATATCTACACCCCTAATATATTATATATATATTTTATATAGTGTGCCATTGCCAGATTCTAAACACATACAAGGCGCACTGATCTAGTGGTAAGCATATACCAGCTGACATGAAGGGTGAAACCAGCAGAAGGTTCTGGAGTCCCAGTGAAGCATCTCCTTCTCTTCCCAATCCTTCAGCTACATCTCACCCTCCACTCTTTGTCACAGCAGTATCTTTGCAGCTGTCTTAGTATATATATATATATATATATATATATATATATATATATATTAGTTATAAAGCCTGTCAAAAATGACAGGGCTTTGCCTCTTGCCGCTTGGTCCCTGAAATCCTCTGTTGGAGCCTGCAACACCATCCAGGTTTGAATATGTCAGTCTCTCTTTTCACCCGAGGTTGCGGCATCGCTCCGGTCCTAAAACAGCGGCATCTATTGACTATTGATTGCAGCATTATGGTTTTGACCAAAGTGACCAAACTGGCCTTTTATTATATGTTGTATCTCCAGGTAAAAGGTCTTTATGATGTCATTATGGTCATTTTTTTATTATGGTCATTTATCATGGACATGACCAAAGTGACCAAACTGGCCTTTTATATTGGACTGATTGAGGACCCCCTTTTGGACAGATATAGGTGGCTGGCTGGAATTGGAGTTGTGGTGTAGAAGCTCCATTCTTCAGTCAGCCCCTGATCCCAGCCTTGAGTGACAGCCCCCGGGGTTGGACATCCCCATTACCCAACTCCCCTCCGTACATCAGTTCCATTTAGCCCCTTCACATCTCTTGTCTGGTGACACCTCCTTCCCAGAATTGTCCTTTTCTCTCCATTTATTTGTAAAACAATTCCTTAAAATACGATAAACAGGAATAATAGTACCATAAAATGTCTCAAATCATAGCACCACTGAAACTACCCATGATAATCAATAAAATGTTACTATTCAAAATTACGCTGTGAGAGCAGTTTCTCCCGATCCCCACCACATACATCCTTATGGATAACTTTAATTACTTTCAATTGCCTAGTGTGATTTTTTTCATCGTATTCACAATATTGTGCAAATGCCACATCCGTGCTCACTGTATTATCATGATAGAGAAATTCATTCTATCCTTATGTGTATACTGGCATATTTTGCAATTATAATTCAATAACCTTTTATTTAGGAACCACATATAACAACATAGCAATACAGAAGCGGGTAGTACTACAACAGTCTACTGTACAAAACATGAACAGGAACAACGGTACCTGGAAAAAGGGGAAAAAGTTAGGGGGGGGAGAGGGAGAGAAGAGAAAGAGAGAAAAAAAGGGGGGAGGGGGGAAAGGGGGAGAAGGGGGACACCCATGGTCAGTGAGCCTGCAGAGAGAACGCGTTGGTAAAGGAGGAACCTCGAGCCCGGCCACCAGGCCCGGGGCCACCGGCCACTCGGGGCCCGACCCGGCCCGCGATCTCCCGCCTCAACGCCCTCACAGGGAAGGAGGCCGTATAATATCAAAGTACAGTGGCATGGACTTAAAATCCAACCAGGCAGACCAGGTAGCGGTGAAAGTTGGGACGAGTTCCAGGGTGGACATAGTGATGTCGTCCATGGACAAGTAAAGGTCGATCCTATTGAACCACTCCCTCAGGGATGGGATTACCAGGGACCTCCAGTGCACTGGGATGACCGCTTTAGCTGANCTGCTCAGGTGTCGCAGGAGCGACTTCTTGTAGGAACCTCAGTGGAGTTTAAAAGCCAGAAGGAGGGGCCGGAGGGCACAGGGGAATATTTTGCTATTATGATGTCGGGATGTTGCTATGGGTAACATCTCCACTTTTAAATCTCACTGCAATCTTACTGCTTAGTAAATTTAGGCCCTGGCCTTCCTAAACAGGTTTTTTGGCAATATAGGAGTCAAAACTGTGTCCAGCATTAGCACCTGCAAGTATTGGAAATGATAGAGTGTATTACATTTTCTTGTTCATTAAAATTCATAATAAAAGGACAACCCTGTCCCGAATCAACATTTCTATCTTTCTTGGCTGCATGTTTCAGCAATGTACCTCTCCCATTGTCTAGCTTTTTTGGAAACTACTCTATTAGGTCAGCTGGATAGTTATATTCTCTCTTTTTTTATTATAAAGATCTGCATGTAGATCAAACATCTCCCAATCTGAACAATTAAGTAGTTGGGCATCCACTAGAACAGTGGGTCCCAAACTTTCTCAGTCGAGGCATAGGAGATTGTGCTTCTAAATAACACTATCAACATAGCACCATGCTGAAAACAACATTCCGCCGCACCCCAATCAGAGTGTTGCGGCACCCCAGGGAGCCTAGGCACACTGTTTGTGAACCACTGCATTAAATCGATATTGTGACAGGTGCTGGAAATCCGACTGTTTAACAATATAGTTCTTTGCGTTTTTTAAGGCGTTTTATCAATATTTTTTTTTTGTGGGTTTTTTTTTTTTGTAGTGATGCTGGATGGCCAGCTTAAGTCATACAAATTAAGAGTACGGAATAATAGTGAGACACTTTAAGGTGAAAACTATAAAATACCATGTAGCTGTTAGCGTCAACTTCTTGGCAGTACTATTGAATTTTGTTAATATGTATATATATATATATATATATATATATATATATATATATATATATACACAGTATCTCTCTGTTTTTGAATTTTTCCAACTATGAAGGCTTCTGTGAGTGCATGTATGAAACTTGTGGCGTTCAGTACCTCTTCGCAAGGTTAAGAACCACTTGTATAAGACGTTGTGTCCCTCCTGTAACTGACCCCTCCTGCTGCAAAAGTAAAACACGTACACGAAATCTGTTTTTCATCCAGTCAAGACAAGGAAACTGCATGTGCGGATTATCAGCTCAGCCATGGAGTCAGATGATAAGTAGAGAAATAAATTGATAGCAAACATGTGAAGGGCAATTCCCGTAAAAGATAAAACTGCACTGTTATCAGGTGAATTTCTTTCATGTGTTTCCCTTATTATAAAGGCTTTTGTATATTCTGTATTTTTGTATATTCTGTAACTGTTTTACATGTAAATGAGCTCAATGTTTGCTGTTAGTTTATTTATGGAGAAATCATCATTTCATGTCATGTTGTTTGTCCAGCACTACCAGAAAAATGAGCAATGAACATCCACCATGTGCTGCTCCCATGCGAGCAAGCCTTATCGTCATGTTCCAGGCTATGTATCGGAATGGGATCTGATACATAGCCTGGATCATGACGATGAGGCTTGCATGTGCATTTATTTCTTTAACTTGCGTTTATTAGCAGAACAAAATGTTCAGTAAACAAAACCAGGCCACAGGTAAGTGAAAGGCAATGTAAGTGGCATATTGGACAAAAGAGGCACATAAGCAGAACAATAAACTAATCAGGTCATCCTTCTTTCTGCCTTCACTTGGAGCGATCATCTAGTAAAGGAAGTTGAAGTACAAATTTGACTTGACCAAATATAAGAACTCACCAGCTATGGTCATTACATTTACAACATGACCTCTAATGATCAGATCCATTGTGATGATATTGAGCTGGAGCCGGAAATCAGATCTTCCATCAGCTATTTCACAAACACACATCACAGAGTTTGCATTTTGGCCTATGCAGGCTTAAGAAAAGATTATGATCACAAGCGGACATCTTTCATAGTACAATGCACAGTATAGCTGATCCCTATTGTTATGTGTACAGACTTCTGCACATTTTCTGCCCCATCAGTCACAAAGTGGGATGTATATCCTTGATGTTGGAAGTCCAGCAGTGTAAGTGGGACACTGTTGATAACGTGCCAGAAGCTGCCAGCTACTGCAGATCTCAATGAATATTATATCAGGGATGTGGTCAGGAAACAATCTGGCCATCAAAGTTATTACCGTATATATCCCAAAGCACTTTCCAGTTAAATGGATAACAATGACCAGGTTTTGACCACCTCTAACCCTGATAACAGTAATATATGATGTGAACATACAGCACTCGTCTTCCTCTGCATATATATATCTGCTGCCAAACCATGTTCTGATGACTTTCTCAGTATGCATATTCTGCTGAACACATGTATTTTTTATTTACATGTTCTGGTCTGTATTTTCAATGTTTTACAATGCTATAAAATATCTTCTTATTTAGCAATAAATGTCAGAATATCAATAAATAACATCATTATCATAATGAAAGGTCAGCATAGTGAAAAGGTTAATGTTCTGGGAACTGATAGTGTGTAATGCTTCTTCTGCCGCTCAGAACTGTCCTCTTGGAGTCTCAGGAAGGATTAGGGGGCCTCCGCATGGTTTAACAGGGTGCCATCCTGTCTCAGCCGTGTACTAAATAGTAAATTAGATCTCATCTTTTGTCAGAAAGCCGTGGGTCATAAAGCAATGTCAGTTTGAGGTTTATTCTTCTACTCAGTATATGTACATATATTGCTCTGCAGAGACTGTGTTATTTCAGTTTCTTTATTTCGATTTAGGGTTCTTCTAGCCACCAAGTAAATTAATTCAGACAATCTCAGACAGACATAAAGATGTCAGTATGTATCTAGTGGTTGATTTTTACTCAGATTTCTGTTGAGCTAATAAAAGCATGCAGTATTTAGATATAAATGTGGCTTAGTAGGTAAAATTACATCTAAGACACAGCACCAAAATTAGTTTTACTTGGTAACAAAATGACATCAAATCTCACCTGAAATGACTAAACTTTCCTCAGACTTCCCTATGTGCAGGGCTGGACTGGCCATCTGGCAAATGCCAGAAGGGCCAATGAAGTGCCGGGCTGTCTGCTGGAGGTAGCTGTAGGTAGGAAGCTGAAGATTTTGTTAATGTAATCTAGCAGGCCGTTTCCGCTCCTCTAGTGAAATAGACAAGCCTTTCCCACTGTAAACACAATCATGCGCTGGCTGCCAGGAAGAGAGTGTGAGGGGATGGAGGGGCATCACTGGGCAGAGCAGAGAAGAGTGTGAGTGATGGAGGGTATCACTGGGCAGGGCAGAGGGGAGTCACCCTATAAAAGTTTGGAGAAGTTGGTGGTGGAAAGCTGTGTTCTGTGTTTTTGATGTCTGCTGTATGTTCATTGGCACTGTTGTCAAGTCACCATCTGGACTGAGATAGCGAGATGGACAACATTGTGGATCTTGTGGGGCTAACCACCATAGAGCTGGATGAGCTGTGCGATTGGTCCGAGGCTCATATTGAGGAGACATCTGTGAGGCCCGTGTCCCACGCCGAGGTGCCAGTGACCAGCTCTCCAGTCCCTGATGACAACGGGTGTATGGAAGCTCCTTTCGAAATGTTGCAGTGGTCGGGAAACATCTGGAGAAGACCAGCCAGAGATCCGAACAGGAGAAAGGGTCGAGCTTGTGTGGCTCGCCACCATGCCAAGTGGCTGGCAAGCTTGCTGAGAAAGCAGAGAGAGCTGCGAAGCGTGTGGCGGCTTGGAAGGTGTATGACAGCTGGTGTCCGCACCTGCCCTGTCTGGGATGAAGAGCCTGAGGCAAGTCCCACTGGGGTAATCCACCTTGCCGCCCCATTGACGTCGTTTGAGAAGCCTGTTACCGGAGGCCACAGTGAAACCCAAGTGTTGGGTGCTGACCAGTCTGCGGGGATTGAGGAGGAGAAGAAGAGTACCCGGCCTTGTTATAATTATATGCATAATAGGCGGGTGAAGACCGTGTCCACACCTGAGCAGTCATTTACTGGTTATCCTGGGGCCATAACATCGCCAGTGGTTGATATTCTTGAACTGGACCTCGCTTCCAACCTCTGTATGAATCACCACCCCTTCTTACCACAGGACGAGGACGAGCGTGGATACGCTACTTACATTAAGAGGACATACGGTACCTGTGTCTTTCTGGGTGTCAGGGAATGTCATTGAAAGGACAATGTTCATGTTGAATGTTTATCTGTTTTGGTAATTCTGTCTATTTTGTAACGTGCCATGTTAACGAAGAAAGGTTTTGATTGATCACTCTAAAATGTACGAATTGTTGTTTAAGTTAATGCACTTAAGAATGTTCATGTTAAACATGTTTTGTTTTGTAACAAAGTCAGAGCCGGGGATTTCCTCCACAAACCCCAGTCACCGTATATAAATTTCATAAAATTTAGAATTTTACTAAATGAAAACATGACAGGCTGATGATGAACCTTTTTACAAATACACTCTCCTCAACAAAATCGGTAATGAGAAACTTATATCCACAACAAAGTCACTGTCGCGTGATTTGAGACGCAATCAGAGTATATGGGGAAGGTTGTTAGCTGGAGCTGTGCTGCGACAGAAGCCATTAGACACAGTAATAAGAGGTTGTAATAGGTGAAACGGTTGAATAATACAGCACTATAGCAAGTAAAATCATCGGGGGATAATTAAAATTTAGGCATCGGGGATGGGGTAAAGTTAGTCAAAGTGGTCTGGAAATGAAATGTTAATTATACTGTAGTGTTTTGCTAAAGCACTACTATTCCCTCCCATATGGATAATCGAACATATGGAACAAAGTTTGGTGCACTTCCGACAGTAACATCTGACATGCACAGATTTTGCATAAGTGATTTACACAATTGACTCGCATAAATCACCTAATGTACAGAATTCTAGATCTGTTAAACAAAACAAAAGACAGTTTTTGTAGAATAATTTGTAATTGATTTTAAAGAAGACAATGATTTTTTCCCATATATACTGTACTGTGTAATGTATTTTCTCAGTGCATATTACAGTATGCCAAACTTCAGTGGAAATGCTAATTAACATAAAAGTCTTACATCTGCTTTATATGTTGATTTCAGCGCTGGTTTATGGTGATAAGCTGTGGGATGTACCTGTCCCTTCTGACAAGTTCCTTGGTCCTGAAAAAATGAAATGGGAGCCTCAATGTCAATACCAGCTGCGCCACCTGCAGGATGGAGCACGTATTTCTGCAGTTTTGCCGCCCAACATAGAAGGTCATTGGATTTCGACAGGGTAAGGGAATTTCAAAAAGATTACTTCATTCATCCAGAGATTAGAGAAACAGAGAGTAACTGCTTTGAGAATAGCCACTCCATCTGTAGAGATGCCAGAACCCAATGACTTCCATAGAACAAAATCCCAGGCGCATACTTTAAAGATGAGTTAAAAACTGTAGCAAGCTTTGAACTTGTTATTGGGACTGCTATAAACCAGATATACTTAGGAGGCACAACACAAAGGCTATGTATGTGAAAGATAAAGCATAATATTAAGAATCCTATGACCTATTTTATACTCAGTTCATCAATGGTCAGCTGTCATTACAATACAAGTACATACCTTCCAACATATATTAAGATGTTGGAAGGTACTGATGCCATTTTCTTGCCCACAGTCACTGGTCTAAGTATGTAACAGACCTCCACTTGTCTTACACATCACATAATTTATTATTGTGCAGAAGATTATTCCGACAGAATTGTAAATAGAATGTATATTAATGTAATAAAATTTACTTTATACACTCGTATTTAATGCATATTTTCCAGTTTTTGCACTGCAATTATTATTATTATATAATACAATATTATATTATATATTTATGTCCCTGATGACGTTTCATCTGCACCTTTACTTTCCTAAGCCCAAGATCTCTGGTACCCTTCCTGATATCCTTGTTAAATACCATTTCTGTCTCTCCTTTACATCATATTTGCCTCATGCTCCATTGTCTATTTTTATATAACCTATATTTGCTTATGGTATATCTCTATCGATAGAGATCAAGGCCTAAATTTACTAAACTGTGGGATTTGAGCTCTCATTTCCCACTATGTAAAATGAAACAGAGAGTTTGAATCTGATTGGTTGCTATGGGCAACATCTTTACTTTTCCAATCCCACAGTTCAGTAAACCTAGGCCCAAGCCTTTAATGAGTTAACTAACATTAAAGTTAATTTCTATATTTTAGTCCACTATAGAAAATTAGAAAAACATTTAGCATACTGTGTAACTGTGTAAATAATAACTATATATACCATCTTTAGATGTGAAGTCAGACCTGGGCCAGAGTTTCTTACAAGATCCTACATGTTCTACCCCAATCGCTTGTTCAAGGCTCTTCAGTTCTACTACATGGATTCCCAGTGCCATCAGCCTTCCTACTCGCTTGTGATTAAGGGAAGACTGCGCCTGCGTCAAGCATCCTGGATAACAAGAGGGGCCACTGAGGCCGACTATCACTTGCACAAAGTGGGAATTGTGTTCTACAGTCAGGAGGTTATGAGTAACATTCGAGCACAGATGAACAAGACCTGTGCAGGTTTCGGATCAACTGGCAGGACTTGGGCACCAGGCCGAATATATGAGCTTTTCAGTGACAAAGCAGAAAGGGACTGTACTGCTGCCATTAACTTTACCATGCATGAATTAAGCCTGGTCAGACTGGAAAAACAATATAACCCTCAGATGGGAGGACTGGTGGAGAAGCTGTTTCTAGGCGACATCCATACAGAGTGGTCGGAAAGAATCCATTATCGTCCAAAAGGATACCAGCAGCCACTGCAGAGCGCCCTGGTGAGTATTAGATACAGTAGACATGGGTAAATGTAAAACTTCAACTACTATAGAATTACAAATCTCAGCTAATGTCTTATGCTGGCCATACACCTGTGCGATAGGGGTTCATTGTTATTCCAGTTTACATAATCATTTATAGCATAAAGTCAGATCATCTTGTTTAATGTTTCATCATCTTGTTCATTTCAATCCAGCTTTCCACCTATTATCATTACAGCACCATGTTCATCCATGTCATGCCTGTGGAATAATATACAACGCTGAAGAGCACCATCCACCAGTTCTGCCCCACATTTCACAGCCAATGGGCCATCTGAGGGGTAAATGGGTGAGCAGTCAGTGTGAAGTGCGCCCAGCCGTGCTCTTCCTCACCCGCTACATTAGCTTCCATGGGGATAACCGCACATGGGAAGGATTATACTATCATTATGCCGACCCTCTCTGCAAACAGCCAACATTTACACTCCGCGCCACTGGACACTACAGTAAAGTTACAACCTCCATGAAGGTTAACGGAGGCAGAGAGGTAGTTTTTATAGTAAGCCAAGTTTGGGTTAAACCCTTAAACCAGGTCATTTTGCAGATGTTAAACACCTCATTGCCTGGAAGCTGTGGTGTAGCTGGATTATGGGCTGTGGGAGAGGAACAGGACATTACAATAACAGGGGGATGTGATGTTCTGGGTATAAGCCTCCCCCACACCGAGTATGAACTTTTTAAAATTGAGCAGGACAACATTGGACGAAGCCTCCTCTACTTGGGTGAGAGGCCAACAGATGGCTCCAGTCCATCGACGCCCAACAAGAGGCCAACATCTTACCAGCCCCCCCTTATTCAGTGCTCCGATGAGCTCACACCACCAGTCCAGCAGAGCCTCTCTATGGATTCTGCATTGAACATTGCACCCGTATGCTTGCCACATTTTTGGGCTGTGTTCTTAATGTTTATTGTATTACATATTTTAAGACTCGACTGATTCACTCTGGCTGTTTTTTCAGGTGCAACTCCCTGACCCTGTCAGGACTGGGACACACTATTATTCCACTAACAAGATTAAAAAAAAAACTTGAGGTTCTGCTTTGTTTGTTTTGTTAAAAGATATTGTACATAGTATTCTATCTAGCTAATGCAGTTGCTGAAATATATATATTATTAGATCTCTTCTTGAAGATTTCCCTCAGCAAATGCCTCTGTTCTCCGAGAGACCAGACTAAACTGAACTAACCTGGCAGACCAAGCACTGAGGGAAGCAAAGCGGCATCTGCGAGCTATGCTTTGTATACACTGCACTTTTTCAGATGGAACTCAAAAGTCAACTGCATAGGGCAGGTGCTTTAAACCTGTAAGGGAACAACTTGACTAAGTATGGGTTTCACAAATGTTATTTAGATAAACAGTCTAGATTCACATGAGTCAAGACTTGAAATGAAGTTCTGAAAGGTTTTCTGTGAAAGCCATCATGTAATCTCCTGATGAACAATAATCTACTTGTTATATCTTGCAAGTCTGACACATATGTAAAGAACATACTGTATATATTACCAGTAAGTGTGAACAATTGGTTTTGGCAATGTCCAACCTTATCTTACATTTGCCACTTGAAGGGTAGTATATAAAAGTGAAGGTAAATCAAATTGTTCAGAAAACTGTATTATTTCAAAATAGAATTTGTTGGATTTGTTTATAAAAAATGCATATTGTTTTCTGTTCTGTACATTGTTAGCCCCCAGAACGTGATAACTGTAGATGAAATGATTCATTATAGTAGATGTGGTGATGTTCTTTAGGTGTGATACATAGATAGCAGTATGTCATGTGCACACGATATTCCAGCTCTTTTGATTGTATGCACGATTACNTACATTCATTACATAACCACCCTGCTAACAATGTTAAGTAATGAGAAAATCAGGAATTTGAAACACATCTACNTCTAACTGGTGCCTGTAATAGCTGCTTGCTCTCAGTCAGTAGCTGCAAAAACAACAGAAACAGTGCAATGATTTAACACTTTCATGTGACCAGATAGCAGAATATTGTTAAGATGTGAAAAAACTAAATAAGCCAGTATTTCTCACTGCAAGCAGCGTTTACAGATTTAACACATAAAGCTCACTAAGCCTTGAATTTATAGTTTCTTGTCTGTAATGGTGAAGATCAGTATGTATTAATATTTAAGACTGGTGACAAAGGTAAAATCAGGACAATATTATGTGCATTTGTGTATATTTAAAATGTATTGGACCTTTACCAATTATAAAAAATAAATACAGCTTTGATATTAAAAATTATCACCATGATGCCTGTCTCTATGCTTCTTACAATCTGCAGAAGANGTGAAGGTCAGTGACGAGGCACCCACCAATGCAACAGCGACACCTTCGGAGGTAATAAGGTACTGTAAGCCAGACTCACCGGCTTACACAGGTTAAGGCTCCAAAATTAGTCTCATTGAAAAGGTTTGTGGCAAATCTGTNATTTCACTCATATTAAATGGTCTGGCATCCCATCACTGCACATGTGTGTAAGTGTGTGTTTTAAAATGAGCAAAGNAGACAAGACCAGTGAAAAATGCAGATGTGAGTGTTATTGAAAGGTAAGGTAAGCCCCATAAATATTTGATGTTACCCATAATGTACAGTATACCCCCATTAGCACACTGCCGTGATGTTTAATACATACTCAGTCTTTTAGCAGAACAGTGAATACTGTTTTAGAATGTTGACTTTATTTATGAAGACAACACAACAAATGTTTAAGTCCTGTTAAAGAACAGCAACAAGAACGATTTAAGACAAATACAGTCCCCTCAAACGTATTTACAAAAAAGGGGGGTAAACTTTGATTTACCATACACTATTTTAATCATTTCTGAATTACTTTTTTCTAAGAATGTTACTTGCATATATATGTGCTGCCTGGTCTTGTCAAGCATGAGTTACACATGTTCACTGAAGTGTCCCCACAGTTTGGGCAACTGAATCTAACATCAGGCAAATAAAATGAATTGAAAAGGTGATGTCACTTGTTCCAACAACTGTGTACTTAGACCTAGGGTCTGTTTCCACTTCCACGGTAAGCAATGAGTGTGCTTACACTAAAATAACGCTGACACAAATCACACAGAGTCCGAGAGAATTGAAATAGTAGCAGTTACAGACAGTTTCATTCCTTTAGTTTTAATATTTCCACTCAGAACATGGACAATTCTAATCGGCTTGTGATAAAGTGTATAAACACAGATCCACTTGTAGCGGACTATGAACAAGTATCCTTGTGAAACTTATACAATAAGAGTTGTAAGTTCTTAACCATTCGTGGAAACGTTCTTAACACGGTATGTGGTCATCTCTGTTGGTATGATACAAGTAGACAGTCTGATGGACAATTACATAACCCACTGCCCACAGTGTTACATAGAAAATAATACTTAAGCTCATGTAATACTGGGCACAGGAAGGACAACTAAACTAGTTTCCTTACATAATAAGCATACTGATAACTTATGTTGAGGGAGATTGAGGCGCTTCCCATTGTATTTACTGCTTAAAAGTAAGCTAATGTTCTCCTCAGCTGGCTAGATGCACTATACCTGTACATTGGATTGCTAGGNAGTTTACAGTATGGGACACATAGTTCCCTCAATGGTGAATGAAAACTTCATCTAAAGTATCGTCAGATCTGAAAAGTTAAACTGATTTATACATACTCTATTTGTTATGAATACCCTTTGGGATAAGCCAACATGTATTAAATGGTCTCGTAAATGTGAGTAAACACAAATTTTTTCCAGATGAAAATTCTCAAAGACNTCTAAAAATACACATCTAAGGCTTCTACACTAGGATAGATATTTAGTTTCATAGTTATCTTCTTCCATACTGAGCTAACCGTACTGGCCTGTAATGACATAAAAGACAGGAAGCCATGCAATTAATGTCTCCAACAGATTCATTGTCATTGTAACTGAAATATTCTGTGTTATTACACACAGCGCTGCAAAAGCTATGAGCTGTGTCAGTCATTGGTGGCATAACCTTTAGATCTGGAATTTTACAGTAGCCATTACCAAGAACTCTAATGGTCTCCATTCATATGGCAATATGCTTTGTTTTAAAATGAGCTATAGGAATACACAATATTTCCAATTATTGGTAACAAGGTGCAAAATGGACAAGGGTGCATTTAATTTTATTGATGACCATACCTAGTAAGCTACAGAACTTTCATGAGAAATCAAATGTATTTTTATCATAATATTTCCTGGAAGGTTTAAGTAAACAGATAATTATGGTCAATTATCTATTTCTTGCATATTTTCTTATTTTTTTTTTTTTATTAAACTGGATTCCCCTGCAGAAACTATACAAATGCAGTGTGCAGGTAACGGTTTGGAAGACATGTTGGCAGGAGAACAGATGTGGAGTGTGACAGATCTGTACAATGCTGGCTATGTCACTGAATACTAAGGAGCTGCAAAAGGACAGCTACACAAATGGTTAATAAATGTAAAGCAATGCACTGGTTAGGCAGCTTGGAACAGATTCATTGCCATTCTAAGAGCGTTATATGTCATGTAACCACCAAAAATGTTTCTGGAAAAAAACAGACAATAATTCAGATATTTTGAAACATTTAATTTACATCAGGGAAGCCTAATGGGGGCATTGAATTTCTCTTGTGCCAACTTCTAGATTTTAATTTCTTTTTTTCTTTTTTTTTAGATATTTCCACCCAACCATAAATAAAGAGTGGGCATATTTGACGTTACACAAAGTATTAATCTCCAAGAAAGTTCTGTTTTCTATTTTCTTTTTAGCAAACATATAGAACACACCAAAGACCCCAATCAAGACAGTGAAATCCAAATTATATATTGAAAAGGGTGTGTATGTTTATGTACACTTACACATGTGTGTTATCCACACCAACAGCTATAGATCATCTAAACAAAAAAGATATTATTCACTTAAAGGTGATGTGGAGTAAACACTTGATTAGAATGGCTTTTTCAGGCAGGATGAGTAGGGTTACTTGTC
Source organism: Platyplectrum ornatum (assembly GCA_016617825.1). Taxonomy (NCBI): domain Eukaryota; kingdom Metazoa; phylum Chordata; class Amphibia; order Anura; family Limnodynastidae; genus Platyplectrum; species Platyplectrum ornatum. Next base: position 17,423 of record JABWIB010000190.1, on the reverse strand, counting down.
TTTCAGCTGCCTTAAAAAAAAACAAAAACATACTTTTCACCCTAGCATTTCAGAAATACTATATATGGAAGTCTCTTGCTTGGTCCCAATTTTAAAGCACCCCATGTTCATTGCAAACAGCCAGTACCTGATGCCACAGGCAATTGCTATACACAGCAGCCTTCATTGTACAGCAAATATTGCCAGCAAAGGCTGCTTTCCATAACCATATGGTTCGCTACCGTGCNGCCTAGACAAGTTATTCCAACATTCCTGATTTGGGTGATCTGCCTGAACCTGCAAACTGCAAATGACCGGGAAAATCCAGGAAGGCAGGGAATATGATGATCAACATGGGAAATCAGGAACATTTGTACATTTACAGGTGAACATAAACCTTTTTGAGCAGCAAGTTACTATATATATATATTTATATGTATATATTCTGGAAAGAAAGTTACCACCCNTCCCTACTTAACATAGGGGGTGTAAGACAAGCGGCGCTGAAAACCTAATCCAGATTAACAATTTTTTTCTTAAAAGAGGTAAACCAGAAACACATAACCAGAGGTTTAAAAATGTGTTTTGTTTTTTCTTCTTCTTTAAAATGACATTTTACAGTATGACGTTAAAGAATTATTTGTGACTTTGCTCGTTATTTAATCAATAATGGTCTTGCTAATGAATCTTTTCTGTACAATTGAACTGATCCTAAAAGCAAAATGTTAGAAGTTAGCGGGAAGGAACTTAAAGGCAGGACCTGTGAAATGTTGTACATTTTTTTTTCGCTCTTGTTATGAATAAATTTAATTTTTTGATATGGCTAAACCATCAACAGTATGATTTGTTTGTTTTTGTTTTAAAGCATGCTTCATCTACAAGGCCACTTTCCCTATGATTACACCAACAATGAAGATCAAGACCAAAAGGGCAAGTAACCGAACATTTAGGCCCTCCTCTTTTACAAGGCTAGTGGAAGAGACAGGGTTACTGGACGCTTGAAACTTTCGCATCCTCAGTCCATCTTCCTCCTGTTGAAACAAAGAAAAAGCTAGGGTAAATTGCTCCACCTAGTGGTCAATATTGGGAATCACAAATCAATGTTTATACCCTCACTAATTGTGGAAATGTGTCTATACAGTGTATAACTGCTCCTTACATAAATAGGGTTTCTTTTGAATATACAATATGAGAGTCCAGAGAGTGGCCAGGGAGCAACCATAACACAGAAATCAGAAAACAATTCATCTGTCATACTGGATTTAGATTTAAGAAATATGGGGTAGCACCAGGACCCTTGAGCAAACGTAGCATGCTTATAGAGCAGTTTTAAGCTCTTAAACTATTCTCATTGTTTTAGAGAACTAGACACTGAACACCTACACTAAATGGAGCTCAGAAAAACAAAATGTAAAATTGTGGTCAAAAGTTCTATAACAACTGTCATGTAATGTCCAATAGCCGTCAGGTAAATAGAATACTATAAATGTCACCTGTTAACTATGGATGCAATATTCCATCTTAAGCTAGGCATATACGAAGATAAATTGTTCCAATGGAAAGATTTTTCAAGAGTGGGTAAAACCATGTTGAATTGCAGGGGAGGTAAAATGAATGTCAGTGT
>JABWIB010000189.1:123682-147979 GCA_016617825.1 Platyplectrum ornatum | reverse complement strand
CACCCGCAACCACCAGATAAAATGGCAGCATGCTCTTTCTCAGTATGTGCTGAGCTCATTGATACCATCTGCTTACATTGTCACTGAACTATAGACATTNGTGCAGGGTAATATTCCCTTCCAGACTGCTACTATCATNGTCATCTATGTCACACAGCTGTCTTTCTGCATGCATGATNTGTGCTTTGTCCCTCAGCTGTCAGTTATTACCAGAGGCACTTGGACCCCTTGCATACCCCTCAACATTTGTCCAGGGTAGATCGAGACACAGTCTCGACCTGCTCCAAGCCAGGTGATCGCTGCAATTGNGGCAAATTTTATATATTTCCTTTTTTTCCCTAAAAGCGGGACACTTGGGAGGTATGCCCTTGGTATTTAAGTCATGTGGGAGAATGACTGTTTGAAACTAGAATAATACCTATCCTAAAGTAAAATTATATTTTACAGTATATACCGTGCAATAAAATGTTTATTATTACATTCATTTGTTAGTTAATACATCATTCTTTTGTCATCAGTTTGTCTTCAGCTTAAGGAAAAATATAGTAGTTTNTNGAGATGATATTGATGTGGAGGGATCATACTTATTATTTATGGTAATACGGAATCTTATAATTTTCCCTTGTAACAGTTCCCATTGACAGTGACCTTCACTAGGTTATTGATATTAGTTAAACATTTCTGTTCGATGTGCAGGATTGTTGCCCAATATTAGGTAATGACTGAATGCTATTTCTTATAGCAATCCAGTTGCTNTGATTTAATATAGTAACTTCATAATTTCAGTGTACTAGAGTCAAAGATAAACATGGCAACTATATTTAGCCACAAACACTGGTGTGGAGGGACCAGTCCGTGTACTGGCACAACTAACCCTGATGCAAATGTAAGTATGCACAGACTGAACATGGCATGTATATGTCCATGGCACTGCTGGTGGCTTATATCCCAAAACCTATAGCTTTTGCATAAGCATTTAACTTTACAAAAGCAAGGGAAATTATGGGAATTCTACTGCTGGTTTTGAAAAAGAATAATTTTAAGCCATGACTATACTTTATTTTGCACCCCCACAATTACCATGAAGCACACCTACACAGCTTTGGATCTTATATACGTTTTGCATGTAAGGCTCTGTACGTAAGTTCTGCGTATGCGTAGTGTGCACGCGAAGGCAATATCACCCAGATTACAACATAAACACTCCTATCGATACCCCCTGATGCCCATAACACCTACACCACCTACATCATCAATACAAGGCCTCTGGCAGTACTGTGAAATGTAATTTATATGCTTGAAATTCTTTTTCAAATCTAATACTTGTAAAAAGAGAGCTTAAAATCCATTTATTACAGAAAGAATAGAGCGTGGATTGTTAATCAGTGGTACATGGGATGGAGAAACAAAATGAGGTGAGGTTAATGGGGATAGAACAGGTTTGCAGAGTGGTTCTTGACCTGATACCATTGCTGGTATACATAAAAAAATGTTATGAAGTGCTGGAAGAGATGACATTAAAGGTAAAAGAAAACCAGGACTTTTCTGTTCACACCTCTAGGGCCTTTCTAGCATTATGGTACTTCAGGTACTGAATTGCATTGTGATTGTTGTGGATGACAGTTACTTTACCTTACATTTCTCTATATATTATAATTCCGTGCTTGATATTTATTTTTCCTATAATATACCAGTTTAACTGGATTTGTTTTCAAAGTTCTCATATCAAGACATTTTTTATACTTCTTCCATATGTTTATTTACATTTCATGTGACACTTAAATTGCCTGAAGCATATCATGACATTGTTTTATGTGTTGAAAAACGGATGCTTTTTTATATGCGTTTGTTAATTAGAATATGCTGATTTGTCACAGAATTCAGCTATTGGTAGTCCAAAAAGCCTGAAGGAAATACTTCTTCTTGTCCCTGCAAAGTGCAGTCTTAACCACAGCACACACTCTGTATTAATAGGAATACATTAGTATTGGAAGTAGCAGTGAGAGACATTAAAAGCGATTCATTATTCAGCTTTGTTTAAATATTAAATTATTTCATAATTTAAATGTGCTTTCACTTAAAAATGAGGATTAATATTTAAAAGGAACAGATTGGAAAACATCTTTTTTCAGTTTTTGTGTTTATAAGTTACATCGCTGGAAACAACAGCAAGCAGATTACATTGAAGGAGCTGCTAAACCTGAATCAAATGATTTTTCAATTTAAAACAGTACAGTGTGTTGATATTAATACTGTTTATATATTTATATAATTAAGTATTACTTCTTAATATAATATTCAATCCTGCTGTATGTACTGGACAACTTAAAAGTCTATATACAAGCCAGATATAGGTGACTTACAAGGTTTTAATTAACCATGTTATGGTCATTAATAGCTGTAGGGTAATGATTTGAATTAATATGACTTGGTGGCCCCATTACATCTCCAAGCCCGTTTGCTTTATTTATTTTTTTTTATAAGGAATCATTTTACTTTTACTTTGACTTTTATTTTCACTCAGTGTTGTGTTTTTATGTTTTAAAAGCATTTTAATTCAGTGAGCAACTCATTAAACTCTGAGCAAAAGCACCCACACATACTCATTAAGCTATCTATTATATTTGCAACTATAAAATGTGTCCTTGAGTTTTGTTGCCCATTGATTACCATTTAGCATGTGGTAGGTGCAATGAATTATGAGCAAAGGCTCTTTATGCTTCTAATCAATTTTCAAGAAACGTACCTCTGCCAACACAAGACAAGTATATGTTTATATGTTTCTCATTGTTTGTCTAAAATAGTTTCTTGACTAAGTCACTAGCAGAATATTTGGAATATAGCTACTATTCCTAACACACTACAACTTTATTATCCATTGTTAACCACTGTACCTGCACCAATAAAGTGTACAGTTACCTACCGCATGAACACATTGTGAATGGTTTTACTATTATATACTGTCATGCAGTGCTATGTACATCGCTAAGTGTGCCAAATGAATGAAGTTGTTGTTCATGTCCCCCCCCCCCACTGCGGTTATGAGCAAGGGCTCCTGATTGGCCACAACCCACAGGAATAGTCCCCCTCACTGCAATACTAACCATACCCGATCAGAAGCCCCTGATCCCAATCGGCAGCACCCTGCACAATCGCCCACCCTCTGCCATGGTCAAAATTGCCCGCAATACTGAGGTATTAGAGTGGGGGGGGGGGGGGCAATATCCCTTAATCCAACCTTGACGTTTACATTATGCCACACAGTAGCGCCCAAATAACAAGGGGAGAGCAAGTATAAATTTATGCAGGGTTGCCTCACTGATTTACTTTTATAAGTCCTGGCTGATAGCACCTGTCTTCCAATGAGCTGTACAGACCCTCCATTGTATAGCAACAGCAGCAGCAGAAAGCCAGTATAACAAATCATAGCATAGCCACTGTCACCTGGGACTTGCAGATTGCGTTGTGTAAGTTTACCCTGACTGGATAATGTTTGTAAACTTAAATAAAGATATTTTGAAAAAAATGAAGTAAATCCTGCAACAAGGCTGTTTGCCTAAAGCTGTCTTGTAATAAAGATGTATACAATTTAATAAAGACTAATATATAAAAATGGGTTTAGATGTATTTTAATATGTGGGATTTATCCAGATTTAAGAGTAAGAGGAAAATAAAAAATACACGATGTCAAACTAATATTGAATGTCAGGTAAACTGTCAATCCTTAGAGTAGAGGTGATATTTGATAGACAAAATCTAAATGACTACATCAGATGAAAGCTCATCATTCATTATTTTTGTGCAATATATTGGGCAGTTTTCCTGGTATCCTGAAAGAGTCAAAAAATCTCCCAGGACTTGAAATGAGGCAGTGATTTCATATAAATCACCTCCTCGACTCCGAGCAGTATAATGGTGGGTGACCCCCATGGTGCCGGCCTTTGGGTGGCAGAAACCAAAAGGTCACAACCCTTATTTACATGCTGGGAAACGGTCCCCGGGTTTTGTCTATATATGTTTGAGATAATACAAATATGACTGAGGGATGAAGAATATACTAGGACATTATCAACATCATTTGTTTCTATACTTTATAAAAGAATCTTCTTTTCCACAAACTTCTGTGTATTTGTATCACAAAACAATGGAGGGAGTAGAAACCTGCTGCTACACAAGCAATAGCTCAGCATTAAAAATGCTCATTCTTGTAAATAAGTAGGAATTGTGTTTCTTATTGGGTCATTCGGGGATACATTCTCCCTCTATCTTGTTTTAAAGAAAGAGAAACTAGGAAACTAGGATATATATGTGGAGCAGTCATAAGGACTGTTTTCTGACATACTTCTGCAGAGAAGATACATAACTAATCACCAACTTTATAACCCAGTATTACGAGAAACGCACATATTGTTCAGTGAATTTAACCCCTCACGTTCATTCTTGTAGTTGATATAAATGCGTAGCTCTGGAAAATATGCTACCTATGTCCCCAAGGCAGTCTGCAGCAATAAATGATTTATTTATTTATAAATGTAGATATCTTTGTTTTCACTGATGTGTCTCGGGAGATGTGTGTTTTCTCTTTCTTCAACAGCCAGGAACTGAAGAATCTGTTGAAAATCTGTCTTCTGAAGTTCTGTTCATAGGAGCTGCTGGTTTCCTCATACCTCCTAGGACACTTCTGTGGAAAGCCTGCAGTTTAAAGTGCTAGAAAGCCCTGACTCTGTCTCAGAGAATTAATGTTTCATTACTTGCATTTGCTAACTGAACTACTCATTAGAATAAAATAAAACTTCTTATAAACAGTTTCACTTTTTTATTACTTTATCATACCATATTATGTATTATAGATTTGATAAAACTTTATATTTTATGACAAACTACACTAAGTTACAGGATACACTTATTTATTGTATCTGCATTTACTAAGGGCCGCTTTGTTAAAACCACTACTTAATTGCCGTCCCTATTTTTGTCTATTAAAAAATACTATTACTATCCAGCAGTTTGCAATTAAAAAATACCCCGTTGTTTTGTTTCAAAAATAGTGTTTACCCCCCCCCCCAATTCATTTAACCATTCTGGCGCTTGTAGAAATACAAGCGCAAGCATGGGCATGTGTACATGTGGTAAACCAGGAGCCAGCATGAACTGTCACCACCACCTCTGTAAAAAATTATTCCTGCTCTACATTGCTTAAGAAATGGAGAGACCTGCTGTATTTGCTATGTTTTGTGGCACCCATCATGTTTAAAATCAAATTACCCGTATAAATAAATAACTAACTAAATAAATAAATATATATAGTACCTGTTAAATAATTAATAAAATAAATCCATATATTTTTGGTTCCATTCTCTTAATATTGTTGTGTCTGTTTATTTCTAGTGGTATATAGAAGATACCCAGAAACTACAGTATGTGAATTTTGTAAAGATACATAATTTTAATAGGGAAAACCTGACACATGTTAAGTATGATTTACCTTTACATATTTCTAAATGAACTATACGTTTTCAGATAGACATATTGGCAACTATTCCTAACTATTAAGTAACATACATAGAACCATACCATATAATTATATCATTTCACGACACACACAACTAATGGCTGCAGACCTGGCAAAATAACCTAGTTTGAAAAAGCAATTATTGCACACCAGCAACAGAAGAAATAAAAAGCCTTTACTGGATATATTTTTAAATTCACAGAATTTAATGTCCACTTATAGCTGGACCATTATAATTTTTCTTGGAAAACAGAGAATAGATTTAATGGTATAGGAGACATCTTCTGTATCTTTCATAACTGTCATTTTGTTTGCTATGAACATATATAATTGTAGTGCAACAGTAACCCTATAGGACACCTTCAGTATATTAGGTTAATATACCAAAATAATATTTTATACGAAGTACAGTTTTATTCTTACATATTAGCGAATGTCAGCTAGAATCTGATTAGTTGCTATGGGCAACATCTCCACTTCTTCAATCCTACACTTTGGTAAATTTACCCCTGGTCCTGGTTCTAGCTCCTCAATTCTTTCCTCTACCCCTGCCTGCTTATCTGACCTTGTACCCTTGTCTTCCAGGCCCTTTTATTTGTTCCTCTTCCAAAAAATGTTGCGTTGGGTCTTATATACACAGTTATTTTCTGCATATTTGCGGTCACTAATGTGCTGTGAGTGCTTGTACTTCCGGATTTCTTACCTTTCTTGGTAGCTAGAGGGCACAAGCCATGAAGTGCAGAGCTCATTAGATCATTCATCAAATCAAAGCATCGCTCTCAGAATTCTTCAGCAATGGCAGATGTACAGATATATATATATATATATATATTAATACAGTTGGCAAATACTTAGCCGTAGGTTCTAAGTGAATACATTTTTCAATATAGCTTTTCTTTTGGTAAGTGTAACTTCAAATATATTATAAATGTTTTTTCAAACTAATAAGTAAAAACACACAAAAAAACTAGACTAAAATTATTTAATTACAGCTCAACTAAAACTGGACAATTATCATTCCGCTAAGCATTGACATGTTCTGGGATATTCTATATTTGAAGAAAAAGTCTTTTTTATAGAAGTGAATTTCTTCTGACAAATACAGTATGTTGGTGTAATAAAAGTTATCACCGGCTATAACCATTTTGCAGTTAGGAAAACACTGATAAGTGAACTGTAATATGTTTTTTATTTTTTCTCACTTTTATTGCATACAGTACTGTACTGATGTACTTTTATCATTCTTTATGAAAGCTGTATGGGAAACAGTGAATTACAGATTATTTCAACTTGGTTTACTAGAATAGCTTGGTATATTACAGAGCAGCAAATATTCATATGCTGTACAATGCAATGTTTAGGCAGTGTATGTGTAGTCATCACATTACCAATGATTATTGCAGGTACATCTATTTTACTATGTTAAAGTCATTTCTGCTTTCTTTGAATTGTACAGGCACAGAATGGGAATATTACATAATTGTTTAGTCATTTTTGAATACCAGTACATTTTCTTTTGTTATCATTGGCATACTTCCTTGATACACTGATTGGCAAAGCTCAATTTTGTAAACTTTTAATTGTGAACAAGAGCAAGTGTTAATCATTCTAGTTGACTAATTAGGTCTTTGGGTCAGACCCTGGGGTGATCTAGAGTTGCACTTAGTATAGTATAGTATAGTATAGTATAGTGCAAGTATAGACCTCAGCATAACCATTCTGCAGTGAGTTGAGTTAGGTAACTTCACCTTTTAACTCTAATTCTGTTTTCACAGTTTGTATTTGCCTCCGCTGCAGTTCAATGTTTGGTTTTGCCAAGGTCTACACTTGCACCTGATTTTCCTTTAAACCAGACTCTGGATCACATACCTGAAAAACATCTCGGGGTATATTTACTAAGCGGCAAGATTGCAGTGAGATTGAAAAGTGTTCACATTCTGCAGTGTGTAAAATGAAACTGAGAGCTTGAATCTGATTTGTTGCTATGGGCAACATCCCCTCTTTCCAATCTCACTGCAATCTCGTCGCTTAGTAAATATACCCCCTCAACTTTTCACTCCATCTGGCTACAGAAATAGACAATCATTTAGTTTTGCATATATGCCAGCAGCTGAATAACCTCTTTAACTATAGAACAGGCATAGGCAACATTTGCTCTAGTTATTGCCAAATAACTACTCCCAGCCAGGGCTGGCAACAGAAATCTTGGGGCCCCGGTACACCGAGATTTTTTTGGGCCCCCTCAATAGTGATAACACTAGTAACAGGGCTCCCTGAAGCTTGGGGCCCATCACAGCTGTCCCACTTGTCCCCCCCTGTTGCCGGCCCTGCTCCCAGCATACAACAGTATAGGTTTAGATAGTAATTGGCTCATGAAATAGATGTATCATTTCTACATGAGCGTCTTTGTTAGCTGTATTAGGTAAAAATGGGTATGTAGATTTCAATTTGTTTCTGCTTGTTAAAGGCAATACTAGTTCAGTACTCTAATTTATGACTGCTTAAATAAACATTGTAACTGACAGAATTGTAGTGTGCTATATCTTGAACAGTTAATGACCCATCTAATAGAGTTGTTTTGATTTTATTCTAGGCTATAATTCGAAATATTTATTGCCAGGAACACTGCTCCAAATATCTTGGTTAACATTTGTCTTATTTAAAGGAGACATTTTACAACTTTAAATGCTAAAGCAGTTAATCCTTATTCCACGTCATCATATGTTTGCATATCTAAATGCTTTTTTGATGTTTTATGGTTCTATAATTGTTTTAGTTCCTATTGTGTTTGTTGGACTAAGGTTTCTTTCTTTAGTCAACCAACTTTTTTTAAAAAGATATCTACCAAACATATGGCCTAACCATATACACAGATATGCACCATCCACCCTTTCAATGAGAGTGAGAGTCACACAATGGCCCAGATTCAGACTATTGCAGGGGGTGGGGGGGGAGTAAAATGTTGTATGCATGTAGAGAGAATACTTTATTGTTGCATGTTGCACACAGATACTGACCAGCGTTACTGTTACACTGTTATTAGACTTGGGCACACTAGGTTTAATTTTTAAGGAAAATTTGAGCCAATAAAAACCTATTTGGTATGTTCTGTTGTTTGGCAATAGATTTTTCCTACACATAAATTCAATATATCTAAAAACATGTGATGACCAATTCGTTATTATTTACGGTTCAGTCACCAAAAGTGTCCCAGAAAATATTTACAAATTCAAATAAAATGACAGGGAAATATGTATGAAACAGATACACTAAAGTGACAGTGAATAACTAATATTAGCAGATCGAACTACCTTTACCTGTTTGTTGTTTATTAACTTGTACATTAAGCGTAAGAATACAGCATAGATAAATGATGTCTGAAACAGTGTCGGACTGGGGTACCTTTGGCCCACCAGAGGAAATCTTTCTTTGTGGCCCCCCTTAGTTATAAAGAAATAATGCTAGTTCTTGGGCCCACCTGAGGATTCTCCTGTACTCTGGTGGCCCAGTCCGACGCTGGTCTGAAGTATTACTACTGGAGATCTAATACAGAATTATAGAAATAGATGCTAAAAAGCTGAACATGTAAAATCACCAGGCAATAATAATAAATCTAATATAGACTATGAAAAATGTTATATATATATATATATATATATATATATATATATATATATATAGATATATATTACACACACACACACACACACACATATATATATGTACGCATATGAATAAAGCATTTTAGAAGTTATTCCTGAAAGTTTGCGTGTGCCATTCCCTTCTGGAGCTTATATATATATAAATAAAATTTATATCATTATATAAAAATTATCTGCCCAATTGTCTTTATTCTTGGAATAAAATGGACCAGATCTATTTTCGTAATTTAGAGGTGTGCGCCAGTTGCTACTATCAGATTTTCAAATGTACGGATTTTATACGTTCCTAATCCCTGCACTGTCGATGTGTCACTTCAATGAATAGCCGTAATTCAAAAGGACCTATTATCCATATGCAATTGAATGGCATAAGTCTATCAGCGCTGACAGTGGGCTCCCCGACAGCTGGATTTTCACAACTTCTACAGGGCTGACAGGTGCGTATATCAAATATCTTCTGAATTCATACCGTAACCCTTCCTTCCCCTCCCTTCAGCCTAACCCTAAACCTCCCTTCCCTGCAACCTAACACCAAACCCTCCCCTCCCTGCAGCCTAACCCTCCCCGCAGCCTAACCCTAACCCTCCCCACAGCCTAACCCTTTCCCTCCCTGCAGCCTAATCCTAACCTTCCCCTGTGCTGCTCATAAAAGCAGACTTCTGTGTGTATAGAGATCGCCCAGATGCCATCGATTCAGTTCATAGACATATTTATTTAGACATATATATATATAATAATGTCTTGATATTTCAGTGCAATCTTTTCTTCCTTTTCCTGATAATTGCATTCTTGCATTGTTGCATTTTATTTTCAAACATTTCCTAATAATTTTAGAATATTTGGCATTTACTGTTGTTTAATATTGTTTGCAAATCTCATATCGGAAGTGTAAATATTTTATGGTTCATGAAATCTAATTTAATTGTCACATTTCCCATTTTACACTGAATATCAGTTACATTTAGTAATAACTATATTTTCATTACAAATAAATAATGGCTGCAAACGTCCAGATTTTACTGTGCAATACAACTTTAAGCAGGATATTTACATATATATGAGTGTTATTTACTGTGGGTTTCTCTGTTTAATGTACAGCACTATATCAAGCAACAATGGATTTAATAATAGTAATTATACATAGGAAAATAAGTGTGATTACTATTATCTAAGAAAGTCATTTTGCTTATTTTGCTACATCTGTGATTTAAACTAAATAAGCAATCGTTTTCTAATCTCTTTAGTCATGCATGTCATTAGTTCTACGTGACTGCTGTGTTCATTAGCTGTTTTATTGTATTCATTGCATTGTGCTATGCAATTAGTGTTAGGTGCCTGCAAAGTACGTTTTAATATATATCACTCGCTGGAAATTAAGTAAAACCCTGGTTATTTCTGGATTGATTAGAGTTGGATGCCGCAATTCTGCAAAATACAGTTTTTCTTATTCTTGCCGATTGCACAACAGATTTTGTTAGTATTCTTGTGTCTTCTTTATAAAGAGCTAATCTTTGTTACCTTGGTTTCAAAATAAATCAACTTTTATTGACAGAACAAATAATGTGCACTTGGCAAACACCTGCATCCTGCAAGATATATTGCCATTTGGATTATAACACTAATTTAACATAAGAGGAAAGACTTTAAAAAACAAGATATACAATAACACCCCAAAGTTTTCGTTGGGCACACCAACTTTCTGCAAGGGGAAAATACACAACACAAATGAATGTTAAAATAGACATACAAAGACATAGACTTACCCGCACCAGTGATCTATGGGACAAACACTTATACCCCATCCAAATGTTTCTGAACTAGTATCTCCACTCATGCAGAGACCTAGCGCCTCTAATCCTGGACTTCATCCTTGTTGGGTCTAGGATCTAGACAATCAGAGTGACACAAAATTATAAACAAAAAAAGGTTTATTTATATACCAACTAAACAGGAGTCCTCACAGTTTAGTTGCTTAAAGCCCCCCTCCCCCCGCTAAAAAACATTAATCCTGCCCTACCCTGGGTACAATGCAGTTAAGCTCTGTGTAGTTACATATCAATGTATGTTACATGGCTTCTACTTGAGGTGTAGAAGATGATTATATTGTGTATCCAGCTTAAGGCATCTAACCTAATGGAACAAATGAAATGTCACATAAAAACACATAAGTGATTGATATGATGTGGTCTGGAGGGCAAACTGTATAGATCTTTTACATTAGTTTAGTACCAGTTCAAGTCTGACTAGGTATACTGATACCTGTACAACTTCAAAGCCAGCATATCCATGAGTAATTATAAGGGTTGCTAGGACCATATGATACAATTAAATACACCCCATGTTAAATTCTACTACTGAACGAACCAGTACAGTTCACATTGTCATGCACTTAACATCTCTTGGTATTTTAGTACGTATTATCTTCATGAATAACGTAATGCACACACAGAGTACATCCTATTAAGGTTTGTAAGCATATGGCGGATGCGCAGGCACCTTACACCACAACCGTGACAATTTAAAAGAGAAAAACTACTTTTTTTAATGTCAATATTGTTTCACTAGTGCGGAGCAGATGAAAGCATGGGCAAGCAGATGGGAAGGTGGATGCATAGAAGTGCACCCATCTTTCGGCACTTGCTTCTGTTCTGGATCTACCTTCATATTGGCATCAGGACTAAGCAACAAAAACAGATGTCCGTAACAAAGAAGCACATTTCAAAGCAGAGAATGTCGTCGTCCACAATTTTAGCTTTTACTATTTTTTTTTCTTTTTCTTTACACAGCACAATTTCTAGTGGCCATCCAGTCGTAAAATTATGGCCCTATATAATTGAATTGTTTTAAAATACTGTCATGGCTGCAGGATAGAATTTTTGACATTTCAGTTATATACGATATTTCATTGCAAATTGCTATCCATAGGTGACCTTGGGTCACTACATTAACCTGGAGATATCATTGAGAAAATATATTTTTGAATCACTGCCGCTGCCTTTACAAAGGACAAAGAACCACATAAAATGGCTATGTGGTGAAAGCTAAAAAAAAAACCTCCCTGACCTTGGACATAAAGTGGAAAATAACATTATGCTGGGCTGTATTATATAGAAAGAAGCACTAATGCCATTTTGCATTGTTTTATATGGTGGTTGAGATGGAACTGCTTCTGCTTGGACAGTGTGTACTCAACATTTGCAATGCACTTTAGTATATTCTACTGTTATATTTACATGATAAAGGTGAATTCCAAGCATCACTAAGCATCGGCAATCGGCCTGTATTGAATATTTCTCACGTTTAAGTCATATCTCAGTGTTTTAGTCACCTGTGGTTATTATGACAGATGTATTTGTGAAACGTTTTATTCCCGCATATGGTCTTTCTAACACAATATGGAATTACTCTTGTGCACGGAATATGCAGTTATTTAATAATGAATTCTCTAATGAATATAGTAAACTTGTTCAGTCTAAATATTGTGTGCTGTGTAATGTAATATGTTAAGTATTTCCTGTGTCGACAGATCATACACCTAAACAAGCCTGAATCTAAAGTTAGAAATGTCAACATTAATATTGTTATATAACAATATACTTTATCTTTATGCCTTTCAGGACTGTGAAACTTGACTTTCTATGTTACAGATAACCATATATAAGCTAACTGTATCAGGACACCCAAGTAAAAGGCCATGAATCTAAAAAGATAGCTAACTAACTATGCTAAAGTAATCAAGTTATTAGAAACACTATTTAACAAAGACTGGAGATACAATAGTAATTTTACTAATAGTAGTTTTTACCGAATTCCATGATTATCAGGGTATTGGGCTAAAAATATTTCTACTGTGTTTTGTTTGAAAACGATAGAGCGCAAGTATCAATAATCGTGCCTTAGATTCCAAATCCATTACCTTGATCCACTTATTGTGCCGCTTCCCCATTGTTATGAACACCCTGAGAACTGACTTTAAGTGAAGAATAGCAGACTTATTACAGACAGGTGAACTTAAAAGCACAGAACAGGCAACAGTACAAATGATAAATAACACAAACAAAAACAGAAGTAATGCATACAAAAGAAATGAAACAAGGCAGGTACATGGTAACAGAAAGCAGGGTACTATGATCATGGGCAAGATAATACCAGCAGAGATACAAGGACTATAAACACAGGTAATGAAAATAGAGATCAAAAACCAAACGGGCAAGAGGCAGATGAATTAACTAGAGAGTGGCAGAAAGCAAAGACATGGCAAAAGTAACAGAACTGTAAAGCAGGGTCTAGGCAAGCTAAACTAAACAGAGCACACGCCTGGAGCAGCAACCAGGAGGCTTGTAACAATTAATGATCCAGTGATGAGTGTTGGATCAAGCAAGGATTAAGTAAGGTAGATAACAGGTGCAAACCATAACAGATAATTAACACACAGGAGCTGGACAGTGGCACCTCTGGTGAGTTCCAGTAATGCCCATTTTGCTGGAACACAGTGACCTCTAATGTTCACAGACAGTACTACCACAATGGAAAAAGGCCCACAGTGGCCCCTAGTGGCAAAACAGGAGGTCACAGTGTAACACACATACACAGGAAGTCCTTTACTGATTTATAGGCATCCAATCAGCTGGGCGGCGTGCCTGCCATTCAGGGGGAATTCGTCACATGTATTGGTTTCCACCACACAAAGTAATTATTTATTATTACCATTTTAATAACACACATGAATGAACCCATGAACCAGTGATGGCATCTCCCTGAAATAAACAGAAACAGAGTTTCTATGTATCCAGCTGTAAGCCTGGCAAAACTTTAATAACATGATAGCTGCCTTGACTCAACCTCCTCTTGCGTCTTCCTCCTTAAATAACCTTCCATACACCAGAGACCGCTCCATCACACCACTCTCAAGAACCAGGGAAAGAACACTCTGGTAAGTGACACCACTTAGTTCTGACCCATTCAGTAGGTTTAACCCACTCTGGGTAAATTCAGGCAGATGCACAGTGTAAATGAGCACTGACCATACTCAGAACGGAAGTGGACACGGAAAGATGGGCGCCCTGATCCTGCTCCTGGTGCCCTTCACTGGTGTCTGGATCTGTCTGTCCTGCGCTAGTGGAACAAGAAGTTGCTCTATAACCATCATTTAAACCATCACGGTATCAGTGTAAGCTGCCTGTCATTGAAATAGGTGAGAAACTAGCATAGGCTGACTGTACAAGCCACAGCCCCTGCCCATACAGCTCTGACTGCCGATAATGCTTATTATGGTGAAGCAGGGGCAATAATCTTATAAGCAGAGAAAAGGACAACGATGACAAAACTATGAAATAAATTACAAAAATAATAATATTGTAAAATAAAAAATAAAACTAAGTACATGATAAAATACAGACATAACTACATTAATGCTCAGAAATTTTAAATGAATTAGGAGTTTTAGGTATGTATAAAGAAGCTAATGAAGCAACAATAATTTTTATTGTTTCTGAGTAGAGCTATTGTGTAGTAAAAGCACTTCTTATTCTGATGCTCTTAATTGAATTATATTTTGGAAATGTACTATTTTATAGAACAAGAATACAATCATTCAGCTTCAAACTAGTTATGTACATATATTAAGGTGCATTGTTCAGTAATATGCTATTTCAATAAACATTAGCCTGTGACATTGAATTGTCCTTGGCATTAAGAGTAGGTGTACAGTGACATGATTCAGACTAAACGAAAAACATACAATACATAGCATGATTCATCTTTTTATGATATTTTACTATTAACTTTACCACTAAATATTCCTCCCAAAAAATCTATTTTAAACAAGCTGTTGTTGCTGTTGGATATTTAGACTATAATCCTATTGTGCACTGTGTTGATAGAGTGAATATGTATGTGTAGTCTGATACAGGTGACTTTGTCATTGTAAAGAATGACCTTAATATTGTGCCTTCCTCTGTCTGCATGCATTTTGAATAGTGTAAAGGATGGACAGAATGGTGATAGAAGTTATAGAATATGGTTAATATAATTCTATATTGACTGGATAGAGATAAAAGGATAAATTAAATAAAATAATAATAATTCATTGTCCGTTGTCATACATCTAGAATTTTTCTATTATTTATTTGACATTTCTACTGATATTCTGTTGATATTATGTGTAAAGTCTTTCCACCTTATTGGATTTCATTTACTTGTTTTCCATACATGTGCAATGCTTTATAATCACACACTACATCATCATCAAACATCCACTCAACTCAAGGCTATTCTTTACATTTACTGAGCAGTGATATTTATTGCTGGCATAGTGATAGAAGTATTGAAATGTACTTTTGGAACCTGGTATTTATACTTGGCATAGATATCAACATTTACAATTTCATGTAGAAGCATCTTTACAAGATATGAAATGAATGGGCCTAATTAATGTACAGTAATTTTATGAAAGTTCAAATGAAAAAAAAAATTCAATAAGACATCTGGCTTTTTTGGCTCTCAGTTATATTGTATTATGCATCGTGCTGTAAAGATGCCAAGATACTTGCTGTAGTAGAAGACTTAGGGCTTAATATGAAAGGAAGACTTTAGCAATTATGTGGAATATTCAGGATTTTTCCTTTATGTATTGAATAGAATATGTTATCTAAAAATTACATTTCAGTAAGCTGAAGCTTAAAACTTGTCAAGTTAAAATGCAGTAGAATAAATACTGGTTTTTGCTCTTCCCATATCATCAGGTGCAGTGGAAAATTAAACTTTGGGGGGGGGGCACTAGTCACAGGGCCTCCTTCCTCTCCCCACGGCACCCCCTTCCCCTCCTTCACGCCACCCCCACTAGCTACTGCTCACTGCGCTCTGGAGGCGGAGCATGGAGGGCACCCCATTCCCATTTGGGTGGGGGGCGGCGCTCCCCCTCCTCATCCCCTTTGTTCTGATGTATATAAATATCATATGAAGTGTCTTTAAGCAAATAAGACAAGTGATAGCACATTTGTAAAATAATCTGCAGGTTCCATATCTGCACAAGACCACACTCAAATGTAAAACCCCCTGATCTGAAACAGCCTCCATGAAAATGGGAATTACCATTATATTCCAGAGTATTAATAGTTGTTAAATCTGGTATTGAAAGGCGCGGAGTGACAATCCAATATCTAAGGAAATACATAACTAGAGAAGAAGACAGTGGCAAGGAGTATGCACAATAGAATTACGTTTAAGTTAGAAATAAAGTAACCTGGTTTAATTCACGCATAGTAAGGTGTTAAAGAGAGGGTACACGCTATACCAAAAAGGTCTTTTCCAATACCCTAACTGATGCCCACAGAAGAGTCCGGTTATAACCCAGAAAGCAAATATGCCTATTCACTTAAAGGGAATAAAGTGTCAAAATTGTAATGTTATATATTGTCAAAATAAATTGAGATTTAATCATGACGTGCAAAAGATGCAGGTTGTCTTATGCCAGGGGTTCTCAAACTGTGCATCTAGGCTCCCAAGGGCACTGCAACACTCTCATTAGGGTGGCGCAGAATGTTTTTCCCTTGTGGTGGAACATTGCTGATGTTTAGTGTCGCTAGTGTTGCTTAGTAGCGCAATTGTTTCGTATAGGAGCAACACAAGATTTGATGTCGGTCTCAAGTATTTCTGTCTTTACCTAAATTGTTATGACCCTATTTTGACTCAAATGTAAAAAATGGGTCTGCTTGGTAATTGTTTTGTCTTAGGGTGCCTGGAAAAAATATGGGGACCCTAAGATTGAGAAAGGTTGGGAACCATATGCTATCAAGGCAGCCTCTATTCAGATGAAACTAATAGCAATAATGATACACTGAGAAAACCCACCAGTAATATGAAACCCCTGTTCATTCTAAGATATTCAAAGTTTCAAATGATAAATAAGAAGCCAGAACAGCTAGTTAGTATCTGAGTGTAATAAATGGCAAATTATATAAAAGAGGTCTATTCTGTCCCTCCCAGGCCTCCTTCAACCCTCCAAATAATCAAAATGGATCTAACATTGTGTATGGATCTATGTAACATTCACTGTGCAGTCAATGTAAAATCATTAAATAGGCTAAATCGGTACAGTTTGAGGATATGCGTGTATATACAGTTCCCATTCACAATAAGTTTAATAACCGAAAATATTTTTTCAGTAAAAGTATAAAAATGAACAAACATTGATGTTGCTATTTTTATATTAAGAATAGTTTTCCTGCTTATCTACCTATGCTTGGAGATTTTCACAGGGCATACACTTTGGAATAACATTTACATTTTGCCTTTATAATCTCTCTCTCTTATCTCTAATTTTTATTTGCAGAAGATGTCAAGTTTGATTAGAACTCAGCTGTGGAAGCACTCCTGTAAAGGTGGTTCCCCTTAATTTAATATTAAAGGAACAGATCCAGACTTCCGCACACATTTTCCTGGAGGCTCATGTTGTGCTCCAGATGAATTCCTAATGCACGGGACAATGTTCTCCCCCATCCACATAAATTTTGCTCTGTGGGAGGGGGTTTGATTTAAATGAAGGGTATGTGGGGAAATCATGCTGTCAGCGCAATTGAGTTAAGGTAGGGGGTCTAGCAGCGTAAGCCAAGCAAGTCCCTGCCTTTCCTCATGAGGGGAGTGACAGGAGAGTTCACTCCAATCTCCTGCACAAGTACACTGCTGTCTGTGCGAACGGACCTTCACATGGAGAGCAGGATCCGGACCAAAAAGTAAATGATCGAAATACAAAACAATATATACAACACTGATGAAAGTGGAATGATACTTGACAGAATGCCAAATCACTTCTTTACTTTCTGCTCTAATAATAAATCAACAAAATTCCATTCACTATAATTCATCTTTAAAATTTCATATCATCGCTTTTAAATTCCTCATTGACCACTTGCATAACCACATTCCCCACTGATCCCCACTTTTCGATCTCACTGGAATCTCGCCGCTTAGTAAATATACCCCATAGTGTTATAATATACATGTCTACTCACCAAGTCTGCCCGTAATGCCTTCTGTGGCGGCTATAAATCAACAAAATTTGGTACGTGGCTTCAATGAAGTATCTAACTAGCCTCCTCCACAATACTCCCATCTCTCCACAAAGTCTGGGAACCCTGGTATGCCCACTTTGGGCGCTCGCTCCCTGGTGCCCCTTGGTGAGACCTCATTTGGTTGATGTTCCCCGCCACCACTCCCCCCCTTCCCCCATCTATTTTCCTTACACATAAAAAAAATTAGACACACTTTTTGGTATAGTCTTTTGTGACGCCAGGGTTTGCAACATGTTGCGCATTCTGAAATTTTTTTTCCAGTGCTGGACCCGAAGAATGACAAACTTTCTTAAAAGACCCGACAACAAGTTAGTAAGACTATGGATCCAATCAGATTCAAGCTCTCAGTTTCATTTTACACACTGGAGAATGTGAACTCAAATCTGATTGGTTGCTATGGACAACATCCCTACTTTTCAATCTCACTGCAATCTCACCGCTTAGTAAATATACCCCATAGAAGGGGATGTTAAGTTAGTCTGCGGGTATCAGCAATAAGCAATAAGCATATGTAATACTATATGAGTATTTCAGCCCGTGACATGAACTCTCTCTTCCATCTATTCCATCTATTTTATAGACCTATGTACCACCTGCATCCTCTATTGTATTATTCCAGTGTTCCATTCAGAGAGAAATCATGACTTAAACATTGATTTACACTGCTTATGTGGAGTTATTATTAGTGTTGGACAAAATTGTTTTTCATTGTGATACTGATTGAAAAGCCTTGAAGGATCAGAGTACATGTAAAGGCATGCTGCTTGGAGAACAGTAGGCACATATGGTTTTACCTGGAAAAATTGTATTTATTCTATTTGGAACAAAAAACACATGTGTTTCTTCGCTCAGCTGACTGTTACTACAGCGTTTATCAAGAAAATTGCAAATAACTATTTATATATTGAATTTGACTTTACAGTAAACGTAACATTTATAATGAGTTAAATCCCATTGTACGTGCCCTGAAAGTGAACAACTGTTGGAAAGCAGTGTCGACACTTTAGACTCCCTATAATTGACAGGTCAGAACGTAGAGTTAGGATAGTTTTAAGCTGACAGCAATAATGTGAAATTTTCCTAAAAACCATCTTGTGTGTGGCCTGTAACAATTAAAAAGCATTGATAAAACGCCAGTTAAATGCCAGGGAAGGATATCGTCATCAATCTGAATTCCGTGTTGAGAGCATGTCGTAGGATTTATCTTTTCATCAGAGTATTGTGTTTTGCAGTGCAGAACACAGTACATTGAAGAAAAGATTGAAGAGAAAAACATTTTACTCCCCTCAGTTGCATGGGATATCAGCACCGGAGAAGGTAAGTATATGATGAGAGGAAGTTCAATTGTGATTGACAGACACACCATGCATTCAGCTGGGTGGGATGCCTATCATTCATAAAAGAGCTTCTTCACCTCAGCTGAAGCGTGTACCGAAGTGTACTGGGTATGTACTTGCTATGTACTGGGTATGTACCCGGCTCTGGTTAAGGCTTCTGCAGAGGGGACAGCTTAGAACAATGACCGTTCTAGTGTACTGATGACGCGGTGGTTTTCCCAGGGGAAAATCAACCTGTTAATCGGCACCAATGTACACTAAAATAAAAACATTCTAGTGAGGGCCCCAGTTTAAAAACACATTTGGGCCTTACATACTGTCAAGATAGCAGATTTCTATGTTATCAGAAATATATATTCAAATTAGGAATATGTTGCAGTTTCCCAACTGCTCCACATGTAAATCTCCTTATTACATATATGTTTAGCTCCATTTGTACATCTTCTCATTAAATAAAGTGACATGAAATTTCACACATTGCAGACTTCTACAATTATATACCAGTCACATTATGGCTTTATGACTTGTCCATTGGTTTCCTAGCTGTATTGGTAAATAAAGTAAAAATACAATATAGAATTTTTTAATGTATCTGTACTGTGCAACATTCTCTGCAGTCTTTGCTGACTTGTTTCATGTTGAAAATTCAATAAAAATGTTTCAAACAAAAAAAATACAATATAGAAGAGTGTGCAGTAAAGTCTACTCTACTGACACCTCCTCCCCAATGCTGTCTATAAAGAACCAGTAGCCATCTTTGTACTTTCACTGGCATATCCTCCTTAGGTGTAGGGTTGGCGGCTGCCTTGGATCCGTCCCATAGCAGTTGTACCCACTGCACACCCCCCTGTAGTCACTAAATAGATAGATATTCTTTTATACAGATATACTGTTTACAAAGTTTTTCTCCTACCATCCAGACATTGAGTGACAGAGAAAAAGTCAGAACAGTTTTTAATTGGAAAAATGTCTGCATAATTCAGGGATGATCTTGTTTTTTCGAAACACTGTTTATGGAAATGGCAGTGACAAACAAAATCAAAACTATGTTGAAAATCAACATGACATTTGTGTTCCAATTGGATGCTTCTTAACATGTGTTGTGTGGATTCATTGTACCATGACAATCAGAAAATCATCAACAATGATTTAATGAGGGATGTCTTAGCATTGGTTTCCTGAATTATTCAAAGGTCCCAGTCCTTGGACCAGGTACAAGCCACTCTAGTTATAAAAAGTCATTGTGTACAAATTCTTTGCATATAACTGTGTGTGTGTATCACAGAATACCAATTATAAAACGCTTAGGAAAAAGTTCAGAGAAAGGGTGACTATTGTCTGTGTGAAACTGATGCTTAAGCTGGCCATACACTATAAGATCAATTGTTCCAATCGAAGGTTTTTCGAGAGCGGGCAAAACCATGTTGAATTGCAGAAGAGGCAAATTGAATTTGTTGCAATCAGTATTATAGGTGAGAGATGATGTTTCCAGCACAAGTNTAATAACAGTGTAACAGTAACACTGGTCAGTATCTGTGTGCAACATGCAANAATAAAGTATTCTCCCTGCATGCAAACACTGACATTCATTTTACTTCCCCTGCAATTCATCATGGTTTTGCCCACTCTTGACTAAAGCTGGTCGATTGGAACAATTTATCTTATAGTGTATGCCCAGCTTTAGTTCTTACATCTGATTTGCTGAAAATTCAGCATGTGTAGAGCATTAAAAACTGGTCTAAGCAACCAGTTTAAGTTTAAGTGGATGATCATATTATTTGGATAATGGCACAGTGTATGTGGGTAAAAAGCTGACAAGTAACAGGTGGTACTGTTATGTCAAGTGTATGAAAATGACATTTAGTGAACCAATCCAGCCCAGGGATTCTCGAGATGTTTGTGTGTGTATAGGATTCTGGTTCACTGTTTGTGAATGGGAGTTTCTGGACACATCTTATACATTACACAGTATACAGTACCTTGCATCTAGAAGCCACCGCCATCCTTAGTTTTGCTATATGCAATATATTGCAATAAAATATGCAATACATTTTGTCTTCAAGCTCCAATGAGTGTCAAATTGTAAAGTGATCCGTAATATGATGGCGCTATATAAAAAAATGTTAATAAGTAAAATATGAAACTATAATCACATTGCTAAGAAATCATTCTTCTATACCAAGGGTTCTCAAACTATTTTTCTCTGGGACCCCATCTGACAAAATAAAAATGTACACGACCCCAGCAATCTACCACCGAACATTACCCCTTTATATTTATCAATCGCACACTGGTGATATTTTTCACCAAGAAATCAGATTATCATTTTAAACACCGTTTTATTCAGCAGCAAAATAAAAATACAAAATACACACCTGTCAAGGACTATCTAAACACAGGTCTCTCTTAAACAAGACCAGGTTGTGGCACCAGCAACCAGAGGTCATCCAGTGTCTCTTACACACACTGTCCCTGGACAGCAAGATACCTGTCTGCTTTTCCTAGTAGACCTTTTACTATCAGTTATCAAGTCTAATCAGTTAACAAATCTAATTAGTCTGGCAGCAGCCAGACAGCCCAAAAGACCCGGACTGGGCCTAATGGATGGGGGACCCTACCTCACTTCCAACCATCCCCCCTTAACAGCTTTTACCAAAAACTGAGATGGAGATGGAGCAGGTTCAGTGCAGCAGTCTAGGCGGCCGTGGGCTTCCAATCACCTACTACATGCATGTTTTACAATGGTTTCTTTGAGGAAGTGGCGACCCCATGCTGATGGTGATTTGGATGCCCCTTACTCTGTAACAAGCTCGCCCTCATCTTTGCAATGGTTTCCTTGGGATGAATATATCTCACAGTTCCCTGACAAACTGTTTTTTCTGGTTAGTGTGACAAATGACGGGGTAATTTAGACTTTCAGAGTTCTGGGATTCGTCTTTAGCTATATCCTTGACTTTCCATTTTATCTTTTTTTCTGTTTCTCCATTTTCTTTCAGGGCGACTTTATTAGACATTATAGCGTGCATTGGAAGGTTACTGCAATGGTTTGCTATGCTGTTACCACTCTACCCATTGTATATGAATTTCCATAGCTCTTTTCCTTTTTCTATATACCCAGGGCCGGCGCGCCTATTAGGCGAACTCAGGCCGTCGCCTAGGGCGGACGGCCGGGGGAGGGGCGGCAGCGAGGCAGGGGGGGGTGGAATAATTATAGCAACAACAAAAAAAAACGTTACTAATAAACCGGGAGGGCAGACGGGACCACTCCGCCGCCCTCTGCGGTGGTTACGAAGCGACGTGACGTGATGACGTCACGTCGCTACAAAGGGGGGGCGGCGCTAGGTCTGCCTAGGGCGCCCGCAGACCTAGCGCCGGCACTGTGTATACCCCAAAAAAATATGCTTGTTTTGTGAAAAACTTTAATAAAAATGGAAAGGTTAAAAAATATGAAACTATGGCCTAGATTTACTAAGCAGGAGGATTTCAGGGAGATTGAAGAGTGGGGATGTTGCCCAGAGCAACCAATCTGATTTAAGCGATCAGTTTCATTTTACATACTGGAGAATGGGAGCTTCAATCTGATTGATTGCTATGGGCAACATCCCCTCTTTTCAATCTCCCTGCAATCTCTGTCTGTCTACACACACACATACACGTTTTTATATGTGTAAATCAGTTTTGAAACATTGCTGCTGTAATAGCAATTATGCTGGCTTACAGTGTTTGCTGCTCTCCCGGGATTCTGGGAGCAATGCCAGAATTTTGGGAGTCTTCCGTACATTGCAGGAGTTTTGGCAAGTATGCTCTTGTTTCATAAATCATCCAGTGGCCTGAGAATGCTACTGTAATGATAATAGCAAACAGGTGTGAAAAGCCTGCGGATCTACCGTCATTAACACAACCTGAAGAATGAGGAGCTGCTAATGATGTTAGCTTTGCAGATGTTTTACAATATCAGATCCTGGCAGTTAAATAAACTAGGAGCATTTACAGGTCAGTCTTGGAGATTTACTGTATGCCAATAGGGAACTGCACAGTTTTGTTACAACACGGGGGAGGATTTAATTAAAATATAAACTTCCCATGAGGACATTTGGATTGAGCTCAGAGCTGCTGCTGCTAGGAAGGATGGGAAGATTGGCACAGATTTTGTACTCTTCAGGCAGTTGGTGAGGAGCGAGGAGATATAGTCACATACCTAGCCACAAAGCTCATTAGATCCCTATGTAAGGCTTTAAATTCAAGGCTACCTCCCCTTAGTGTCTTCATGGCTAAACACGCAATCCACCACAATTGAATAACTGGCGCAGAGGTGCTTGGTAAGAGGGACAGTAAATAGTCTTTTACAAATGAAAAATAGTTAAAATAATGTACAAGTTACTGCCAACTGTGCTGTAGTTTTTCCAGTGCCATGCTATACATTTCCTGTTAGGCCCATATTGGCCAACTGGCACTTCTAGCAAATGGTAGTCTAGGCTGGTGCATTGTAAGTTAAGGGCTATATATATATTGTAATAAAGTCCCAGTCACTCAGGTAGATAAAACANAGGTCTTTACTTCANNNTTCAGCATACAGCAGTCTGGTCATCACAAACAGCAGTTACATGCAGCATAATGTTCAGGCTCCAGTTGTCCCTAAGCTAACCCAGACCCCCGGTCTATCACTTGGGCAGCTTGTCCGCCATCAAGAGTCCTGCCCTCTCTGTCTGGAGTCC